>LOEQ01003100.1:94932-115657 GCA_001685075.1 Bramus lutescens | reverse complement strand
GATAGATAGATAGATAGATAGATAGATAGATAGATAGATAGATAGATGGCACAGGAAGTAGGTCAAGGCTATAAACCCTCAAAGCCCACCCCCAGTGGCATACTTCCTCCAGCAAGGCTCCACCTCCTAAAGTTTCCATAACCTCCCCAAACAGTGCCACCAACTGGAGATCAAATATTCAAGTGCATGAGCCCTTGGGGGACATTTCTCATTCAACCCACCATAAAAATATAGGACCAATTAATAGTATAGGGCCATTATATCTTAAAATACTATGGGCATGCAAAAAAAATGAAGTTTTTCCAGGCTCAGGAACTCTGAGGATCTTGGGCTCAGGATCTTTTGAACACTCTGAATTGATGAGAGCTTGTACACAGTTTCCACAAATGTCACACATCCACCCTGGGCTTTCAGAGGCATCATAGTAGTCTTCCACTGGGACATTAAATATGTGAACTGTGCTAGAAGATTTTTAGTGAAATCACTATAATTTGTATACTTTAAAGTGATAGTAGGTGAACACATTTTTTTAACTCATCTCTGGTCCATATCAAACTTCTCAAATCTGCTAGGGTTGGGCAGCAGTGTGAAGCAATAACAATCAGGTAGATGAGGAAGACAAACGACTAACATTGAGCTCTTCCTACGTACGGGGCTTGTGGCTAAGCACTTCGGTGCCATTTTGTGGGGTCAGTTCTTATTATGACCCGGTTCAGCATCTCTTCTTATCACTCTAGCTAGAGTCCTGGTGCTGCATTTCCCTAATTTTATTTGATCTTGTTTTGAAAGACAGCTCAGGATGTATTCCCGGCTAGAGTGAAACTCTCCATCATTCTGACTCAACCTACTCAGTGCTGGAACCCCAAGCAAGTGCTACCACACAATCAGCTCTGCCATGGACCCATGGGTTCATGGAAGCCCTAAAGAGGTGTGGTTCAAGCTCACAGCGGAGCCTAGTTTGTCTGAAGTCCCTTCCAGAGAATTTATCCTCAGCTTCAGTGTTTGCTGGAGGCCCAGTTTCTCAGGGCTTTCATATTGTCCTTGTTCATCTTTAAATTGAATGATGTTCAAAATGGACAAGATGGTGTCATATGTATGATTATATACAGGTGGCCACAGGACAAGCAGATTGTGTGGTCTGTCTGCTCTTGGGCTGAGAATCTGTAACACATTGAACATGAGTCCACATAGACCTTTAGGACAGAGGCACACAGTCTCTTTGTAACCACTTATCTCATGAAGGCAACCTCACAGACAAGCTGAGATTGAACCTATGAACACTGTATCTTCTTTTCCGTCTTTCCACCCAGGCAGCCATGGATGGCCACCCAAACATGGAGGCTATGAGGCTTTCTCTAGGAAACCCCTGCTCAGTGTCACCTTCTCATCGCGGCTGGGTAAGTCACCAACTGCCTCCTCGCACTTAAGCTTATTTAACAGTGTGGGCTCTGCCTGTTCAATCTCAAAATGATCTCAGCTATGTATATACTATGTTCTGAAAAGCTCTGCGGACACTATTTATTAGTCTCTTTGATCTAATTCATCACACACATCAATCTCAAACAAGGACCAAGTGTTCTTCCCTAGAGGTGGGGGTAGGGAGCCCATGAAGGAAGGCCTTCAAAGCATGCCCAAGCCCCCTCCCCCCCGATTTCCCATGATTTGGTCCCTCAGGTGCCATGGGTTCAAAAATACAATTAAAAGAAAGAAAGAAAGAAAAACAACTGGGTTTCACCGTTGTCAAAATGCCACGTCACCCCTGAAGGAGAGGCACGCTTTTGTCTATTTCCCCATCCATGCCAAAGTTTATGAGAGACCCTTCACTTTATAAATCAGCTCACAGCTTAGCACATCCTGGCAGCCCCTTCAAGGAACCGATCGACATGACAGGAATAAGACGATAACCATCATAGCTTGACTGGATACAGGTGTTTGCGTTTACAGACAAACCGCAAACGCCTGGATCTTTGACAGGCGTTGATACTATCAGCGAATCGCAGCTATTATTGGCTCCGGTCGCCAAGGGCTGGGGGGCCTTTCCCTTAGCAACATCTCAGAGGCTGATAACATTTGGCTGAACTTTTCAGATCGTAACCTCCCTTCTGACTTTCCGCAGTCAAACCCGCCTAAACTGATCAGAAGAGGAGACACGCAGTGGGAAGACAAGTAAAATATTATTGACTGCGCTGTTTCATGTCTATTAGGAAGAAAGAGCAGAGAAGGGAGGGAGAACCTACAGCTTGACAGGCTTCAAGATAATCAGGGGAGGAATCGGGGCTGTTCAGTAACCCTCGGTGAGGCTGGAAAGCACTGCCTTACAAGAGGTCATTGTTCTGTGCTGGGAACAACAGGACGCCTGGTGAACAGGGGCGCAGTTGCGTTCCTCCGCGGAGCCTGTTCCTGTGGCGAAACAGGGGGTGGGAAACACAACGCAGGCTCCGGGTGACAAGAGAAAGCAGTGGGGCCTTCTTGTCCCCATACTGGTCCTCATTCCACCTGAAGAGTCTGGTCTCTGAATGCAGCTGCCATGTGTGCCTGGCTACAGATGTGTACAATGCACCTTTATGCAGGACAGAGGTGGGACCTGATCAAACAGATGAAGCACTTAGGTTCTTGAGTTTAGCTCTTTCTTCCTTCTTTCCTCCTCCTTTTCCTCCTCTCCTTCCTTCCTCTTCCCTTTCTTTGATTTTGAAATATATTTTTGCTATACAGTCCTGCCTGGCCTTGAACTCTCTATCTAACCCAGGCAAGCCTCCAACTCAAAATCCTCCTGCCTCCGCCTTACCCAGCTAAGCAATGTGTACTTTCAACTTACATTTCATTTCCCGGCTCCTTGTCTGGCTGTCTCAGAACTGAGACGGCACATCCTGGGGATAAAGGCTGGATTCACAGGTGCAGGGATACACGCACAAGTTGGAGGGAAGGATTGTTGGGGGATCTAATAGTTGAAAAGACTATGCTTACCCCAAATGACTCTGAGATCAGTTCCCTGGACTTCCCAGGCCATGCAAATGGAACATTTGATAGAAGGCGTGCTTGCTTCTTGATGCTCTCAGTCCCACTGGGAAAGACAAATCATTACATTCTATCAAGGGACAAGATCAAGTTTGTCTCAGACACTGACTCAGAAAACCCAAACAGCAAGGCCAGGCCCAGCACTGCCCATTTGCTCCTCTCCAGCCCCACACTCATTCTGGAAGACCATTGATAAACAGATGCTGTTGGAGGAGGATTCAGAATAGCTCTATAGCATTGCCTACCACCTATCCTGCTCTGGGTGTCTTTTACCACAGAGCCTTCCATCTTTGGGCGCAGAGCTACTTTCCTCTGCCATATCCCCACTTGTATCTCAATAGCCTTGATCTCAGCAGACATCTACCCATGGTTACTCAAGAAAGACTACCCTTTGGCTAAGGGAAGCATTCAATCAGAGCATCCCCCTGCAGGAAGACCCAAGAGCTGTCCCTCTCTTAAACAACAAGCAGACCTCTCTAGCCTACCTTACTCGCCTGAGTCACCCAGCACCTTCTTATGAAGCCAGACTTCACAGACGCCCTCAGTCACATGACTCCACATCTCTGTCACATTTATCACCCATGACCACTCCTGTCCTCTTGGCGTGGCCGCCTCTTCACCTCTTGTTTGAGTCCTTTCTTCTTGACCACTTAATCTCTGCTCTGTCTGCTTCATCCTCATTTTCCACCTGCATTCTGACAATGGAGGTTTCCTGGCTCCCAGTGGCAACCCGCCTGCTTTCCCTCCAAATGTTCTCCCCCCACACACACAATTTTAACAACCCCCCCAAAAGGAGCTAAACTCTCCCCATAGAGTACAGGCTGAGGTTCAAACCAGCTGGCCATCTCCAGTTGCCTTCGGCCAAAGGTATCCTGATAAGATCCAGTGTGTGTGTGTGTGTGTGTGTGTGTGTGTGTGTGTGTGTGTGTGTGTCTACATGTGTATGCACTTGCCTACACATGGCGTATGGAGGCCAGAGGTCCGGATCAGGTACCCTCCTCTACAACTTTCTATCCCACATTTTAGAGGCAGGGTCTCTCATTGCTCCTATAGCTTGCTGTTTGCCTAGGCTGCCTGCCCAGCAAGTTCCTGGGATTCATTTAGCTCCACCCCTCTTTGACAAGCTCCGGTGTTATAGGCACATGCCACAATGCCTGGCTTTGACATGGGCGATGAGGATCAAGCTCAGGTCCTCCTGAATGTGTGGTAGGGACTTTTTCCAGTGAGCCATCTCCTGAGCCAGGTGTGTGTGATTTTTCACAGGAGCTTCATGGGGAGGATTTATTTATTTTTATTTTATGTGCCTGAGTGTTTTGCCTGTGTGTACATATACGCACCACCTATGCACCTAGTGCCTGTGGAGTCCAGCAAAGGGTACTGAACCCTTGTAACTGGAATTGCATATGGCCGTGATCTGTCATGTAGGTGTTGGAAATAAACCTGGTTCCTCTGAAAGAGTAATATGACTCTTATCCACTGAGACATCTCTCTGGCCCCAGTGGCAGGGTTTGGATCTGGGTAAAATGTGATTATAATCCCCATGGGTGCTTCAGGGCACATCACTGTGTCTCTTGTGGCAAATTAGGGTAATTCTCCCCCCATAGCTCTGGATGAAAGGAGTCATCTCTGCTCTGATAATCCAGGTTCTGCAAAGGGTTTGAACCAAATCAGGCATGTCTCTCATGTTGCGTAAGCATATTTACTAAGCTCATTTCTCCCAGCATCCTCTCTAAGCCTGAGACTTGATTTAAGGAGGAGTTAAATATGGCTGAATGAGAGCTCCTTGGGTCCCTGTCTTTCCAGTTTACTCATGATCACCCATGAGTCATGAATGGTCTGATCTTTGTTGAGGGGCTGTTTGCATGCAGACCATTTGGAATGGGGGTAATCGCAGAGAGGGAATGAGAAGGCTAACTCAGATGACACCTCCACAAACTGACAAAGTATCTCAGAGTCCCTGTCTGTACAGCTTTCAGCAAAATCTCATCCCATGCCCTGCAGGCTGATTCAAGGTTATCCCTCAAAGCTACAATGAGTAAGACAGGGGACAAAGGATACAGCCAACAGGAGGGGACATCTCAGCAACTCTTATCTTGACTGTATTGGTGTGAGTTCTACACTGGTCCCCTATCTACTATCATTATTTATTTTTTTCATCTTTGAGCCTCCTCCTTAGAGAAGATGTCCCAGTCACCCACTCTAAGGGTCACTTTCTCAACGACCGTCCCATTGTTCTTTCTGAAGTAAATATCAACTACAATTGGAAAATTTATTGATGATTGCCGCGGTTTTGTATAGCTACATACAAAACACCTGAGAGAACAATATAGTGTGAAAAGATTTATTTGGGCTTAGTTTATGAGGCGTTAGTACATAATCCGTTATCCCCAGGTGCTCAGGGAGAACGTTATGGTGGCTGAAACTTGTGGCAGAGAAGGCAGAAAACCAGGAGGTGACCAGGTACAACCATTAGTGGCTTGTCTTCAGTGACCGACTTTCTCCAGCTAGGGCCAAACCCTTCAAGTTTCTAGAATCTCCCAAACAGCACCATTGGCTGTGAACTAAGCCATCTGTATATAATCTCCTGGAGAATATTTTAGTTTCAAACCATCACAGTTGCATTCTGTACTTGTTTGTATTTGGTGAACAGTGAACAGAAAGTGTGTCTTAGCTATGGAAAAATGAAGATGGCTGGCTCATATTAGATCCTTGGTGATAATGCATGAATATATAAAGAAGTGATTATTGAGTTGACTCCTCTACCAGAGCTAGGATGTAAGGGCCTTAGACAGCCTGAGTCCCATTTCTTGGTTCCAGTTTGTGTTGATAATTCTGAAGACTCTTCGCCAATGACACAAAGAGCCAAAGTCTCTTGGAAATACATAGTCCCAGTGAATTCAGAGAACCAATGACATCACCCCTACAGTGGGTGGCTTCCAAGCCCTTTCAGATAAACCAGTCCCAACGACTATGGTGTGCCTGTTTCCCATAGATAATAATAAATATCCCATGTTGACCTGACCAGACCTCACCACTTAAAAAAGCTCGTACTGGTACCTTCTTGCAGCAATGTGCCTAGCACCAATCAAGTTAAGACCTTTGACATCTTACCACTTCTACAGAGCAGAGACAGATGGTTACCCCTCCCTTATTTCCTTTTCAACATATCTGATTCTCCATTTGCTGCTGAAGACGGGGTGTGGAGGTGGGACCGATGTGGCCTATGACACACAACGAACCCTATCAATGTCTAGGGTCAGCACTCCCATCTCTGAACACTGTGCTGCAGCCACAGCCAGGCCTCTAGCTAGCTGGACAGAGCCCTTGGCAAGCCAGTCTTTGGGT
Source organism: Bramus lutescens (assembly GCA_001685075.1). Lineage (NCBI taxonomy): Eukaryota > Metazoa > Chordata > Mammalia > Rodentia > Cricetidae > Bramus > Bramus lutescens. The sequence continues at coordinate 109,297 of LOEQ01003100.1, read as the reverse complement.
ACCTGCTCACCGTGTCTCTCCCTCTGGGCTGCGGTGTCCTTAGGAGACTGAGTCCTGCCGACATAAGGCTGCCCATCTGGAGGAAGACTGATTGAGAGTTGTGAAGCAGCTATCACAGAAGAGAGAGGCCACCGGGGTAGAGGAAAACAAGGAGGCAAAGAGAGAGGAGAAGCTTCTCGCTAGTTACTTTTGTTCTGTTTGGACAAAACACGCAGCAGAGCAACGTAAAGGAAGAAAGGCCACCCTAAGGCTGAAGAAACTCAGGTCTGCCTGGGAGAAACTTGAACTGCTCTGGTTTCAGACTGGTTTGGTGAGCCTTTTCCATGGAGTTAGGAAGCTTCCTTGTTCTCTGCAGCAGACCATGATTATCCCCTAAGAAGCCAGGGACTTAAAGTCAGAGAATGACCCTTCACAGTTCATGCCTGATGGGGACATAGAGCTCACTAATGTTCCCGTGTTGCACCACTCAGAAATCTAAGGGCAGAGGGACAGTTACGAGGTTACAAGAGTCCACTCCCATCTCTGGACCACATCAGTGTTCAAGACTTGGCTCCAAAAATCACAGGTAGTTGGAAGGTCCCCCTGCCTGTCCCTGTGGCACTGGGAGCCTTCCCATTTCTGCTTGTTTGGATGGAGTTTTCATAAACACAGACTCCTTCACCAGCAAGTCTGAATTTACAAACAGTGATCTTCTCCAGAAAGGCAGCGACGAGAGCTTTTCGATAAAAGTTACATCTCCATTTAAGAAAGAATACATAATTCCATATCCCACTGTCCCTCGAACTTTATTCCCGTTTATGTAGATCTTAATACAGTTATATAGTCGTGGGGCTAACATCCCCCCGGATGGTAATGAGGTCCTCTAGAACCCTTTAGCTGCAATAAAGTATGCAGAAGTTAAATGCACAGATGGAAAAAAATTTGTCTCAATTTTATACTTCTGCAAAATGGTAATTTTGTACTTAAAATGTACAAGATGGATGTTCAGAAATATAGGCTGATAGCCTAAATTATATTTGGTCATAATTTATGTAGTACAGTCCCAAAGAGATACAAAAAGGCAGAGCATAATTTATCTGCTAGAACCAGCGATAGCTTTGCTAAGACTCCCATTTATTCCATCCCCCATAGTTTCAAGCCGCCTCTGTCCTCAGGGCTCACTCCATTTAAGTTCTCCATGCTGCTGTTTGATCACATATTGTAGTCTATAATTTGCCTATCGTCTGAAGCAAATTTAGGTCCCAGAAGTTATGATCTCTACATAGCAACCACTTTATTTGGTAAATGCAAAATATTTATAGCAATATAAAAACCAGATGAAAATAAAATTTCTATGATCATTGCAACATACACAGTTTATCATGGGAGCTCGTAAGACTGTTAGTGTGGGACTAGCATGTGGCCTAATACAATTACCTTTGGACACACACTGAAATTTGCTGATGCTTAAGAACCAAAGAAACTTTTCCTCCAGCATCTCTTCCATCTTGCCACCAGAAGGCAACATCACCAGACGAGATGCCCAAAGAAAATCAGATGGAAGGCAATGTCCGGGTAAGTCATCTCAGTGCCCACTCATGCCAAGGAACTTTTGCATAGAAACCAACATGGTAATGAGTATGACAGCCGTGGACCAGTTTTCCCCAATCAGCTCAGTGCCCACTCATGCGAAGAAACCAACATGGCAGTGAGGGTGATGGCCATGGACCAGTTCTCCCCTACTGGAGCAGGATACCAAGGGGGCAGACAAAACCAAGGAACATTGGCCACGGTCATGTCTTTAAGTCAAAGCCAGTGAAAGCTTCCTTTAACCAGCTGCCATGGCTCCTTTACTCAGCGTCCCTCCCCTCACTGGCCTTCTCATGCCCCCAACTTCTCTTTGTGTTTAATGTTCCATGGAGATATCTGTGGTGTTGTGAGGCTCTGTCCATCAACAGCTCCTTTAAAAAGCAACCCATGAGGCTGGAGAGATGGTTCAGCGGATAAAGTACCTGTTGTATAAGTGTGAGGAACAGAGTTCAGATCCTTAGCAACCGATATAAAAAGGGCAAAGGTTACAAACTTTGTAACCCTGTCAATAATAATAATAATACAGTGGGAAATCAAGGAAGACATACAACTTTGACTCTAGCCTCAAAATGTCTAACTTGTCCACACATACCCACACATAAATAGGCACACAAGTACACACACATACCCACATACAAATAGGCACACAGTACACACACATACCCACACACAAATAGGCACACAAGTACACACAGCATACATTCACACACTCCCCCAAAAATCCATCTTGCTCAAAATTTTGTTCTCTATCAAAAATAATGTAGTAGAGAAATTTTAATTTGCCAAGGACAATCAGTGAGTATGCGACGGTGGTGGAGACTCTTCATCAGCATCTCCATCTTTTCTACCTTTCGTGAGCATGTAGGATTGGGACTTCCCCAAAGAGCTGCTCTCTGGTCTCCTGGAGCACACTGAACACAAACAGAGCTGCCCTCTGGTTGTGTGCTCTTTCATTGGAAGACATTAAAGCATTTTGCTTTTTCGTGTCTATTAATAAATAAATACAAGTTTTCAAAATAAAAGAGTGGATCAGTTACTTTTCTGTGTCTATGATAAAACACCATGAGCAAAACAACTTATAGAAGAAAACATTGGTTTTGTTTTAAGGTTCCAGAAGAAAAAAAAAGCATTATGGTGGAGAAGCATAGCAGCAAGTAGAGGACATGGCCGCAGGAGCAGAAAGTTGAGAGTTCTCATTCTTAAGGGCAAATAGGAAGCACAGAGAGAACAGGCAGCAATGTGAGGCTGTAAACATAGGAGGTACTTCTTTAAAAAATAAATAAATAAATAAATAAGTAAAAGCTGCACCTCCCCATAACCTCTCCAAACAGTGCCACCAACTGGGGACTAAGCATTCAAATATCTGAGCCTATTGAACAACACTCTCTCCACCAAACCACTGTACAGAGGATCTGACTGTAGGAAAGGAGACCCAGAATCAAAAGGGCACTTGAAAACTGGAAGAGATGACTTGTGGCCAGTCCCAAGTGCTTGTGGGAAGTCTTCCCACCCAACACTGCACAAATAACCCCTCTGTTCCCCCTAGACACGTTTCAGGGGCCAGCTCGTCTCTTCGACATGAAACATAATTCAAAAGAAACAGACCCAAAGAGGTCACTTGGTGGAGTCACAGGATGAGGTACAACTTACATACACAGGCCCAGGATCCTTCCAATCAGCAGTGTCCCTGCCATCCTCTGCCACCAGCCTGGGTACCTGCCCAGGTGTATCACTTCTGCTTCTCCGTCTTCAGCCCTCTGCCCGCCCACCCCAGCCCCCTTCCATCCAGCCCTCAAGGTTGCCTTCAGCTGAGTGAAGATGAAAAAACACCTCAGATACATCTCTACGATAAAAACTTCAACAGGAACCCCATATATTTTGTGGATACTAAAGATCTCATGGCTTTTTGAAGACGGGCGTTAGTATTAATCATGGCAGGTGCTCAGATTATTTCCTCAGCATCCAGGTCCTCCCACCCAGGAGGCACCACCATTTCCACAAGGAGCTAGGCAACCAGGCTCTCGGCCAGCATACTAGCTTTCTGTCCATATTTGCTCTTCTTCCTCAAGACTCTTCAGTTTAAGGGAGCATCCCCACTTCACATCCTTCCACCCAAACATGCTGAAGCCAAAAACACTTGAGGGAATGTATATTTGAGCAGAATTCTGTTGAAATCCAAATATTATTCAGCAAGATCTGTTTTAAACATTGTTTCTATTGTGCACTGTTCAGGAAGAATGGAGGGAGGGAAGGAAAAATGAGGGGGTGAGAAAGCATGAGGATGAATTATAATCCAAAATCAATGTGCCCAAAAATCAGGAAGGGAATGACAGAAGAAATATACGGGTCTTATCTAGCTTCCAACTTTGGAATTATTTAAGACCAAAGCAAGACCTGGTGTCATAGACACATCGTGCCAGCTACTCAGGAGGCTGAGGCAGGAAGATCACAAGTTCAAGAACTGTCTAAGCTACAGAGTGATTTCAAGCCAGGGTGAGTTTACAAAAACCCCATTTCAAAATAAAAAGTCAAGCGTTGGTGAGACGACTCAGCAGACAAAAACATTTGCCATGAAAAGCTAGGAATGGAACGTGAGACTGATCCCTGGATCTCACAATGGAGAGACAGAGCCAATGGAAGTTGCCTCAGGAGCCTCCAAACTAGGCACACTGGGAGCGCACTCACTCAAAGACAATCCTTCAGACAGTCCAGTTGTACGGTTGAGACTCAGCTAGCTTGTCCTCCCTTCTCTCCCCGGGTACAAGGGGCATGCATGTGACCGAATTAACACAAATGTTTCTTCCTCACATACATAACACTAACAATCAATAATAACAATAACAAAAAGTGAAAGGAGAACTGTGGGTGTAACTTCATATTAGAGTGCTTGCCTAGCATTGGGAAGAGCCAAGGTTCATCCCAAACACAGCAAAAATGTGTGTGTGTGTGTGTGTGTGTGAGTGTGTGTGTGTTCATTAACAGTCAGAGTGGGAAACCCTCATGCACAAGAAACATTTATTTTGCAACTAGAGAAACTGAGGTTCAGAGCAGAGAAATTACACATCAGTAGAACAAAAAAAAATCCTCCTCTGGGTCTCTACAGGTAACGTGTAAACAATGGCTGTGTTCCTGTCAAAGACAATAGTTATTGCCACCCGCTGGGACTCCAAGAACATAAAAAGCCAGCTGTGACTAGGTTCCTGGTGTCTGCCAGCCTGAGAGAGGAAGATAGGAAAGTAAACCAGCAGGGAGGGTGATGGCTTGTATCACCATCAGCAGGCTGGCAGTGACCATCCCTTGATGTGCAGGGATGGAAGGAGCAAAGAGGGGCACACTGAGCTGGCTGGACAGCCTCCAGGCCAGGCATGAAAGAAGCCTTACCTCTTTACCCACAGACGATCTTGCAAATGGCCCCATTGCCCAGATGAGGCTCAGTATAAAGTAAGAGTATCTTCCCAAGAACAAATAAATACATACAGCATACAACAAGGAGCAATCTCCATAGTGATTATGTTAAAAGAAGTAACTACTAACTCATCCCTTAGGAAACCTGAGTTGACTTTCCAAAGTTGAATTTGGCAAGATGAGGTGGTATTTGCATGGGTAGATCAATGTATGGGCAGAGCTAATAGGACCCCAATAAATATCTGATGATCTTCCTCGCCCCACCATGATCCCAGTCCAAGGAGAGGACACAAAGCACGAAGTACTGGAAGACAGAGGCTTCACAATCCACCACAGTTCGGCCAAGGGGCTGGCGGTATAGCCCCTCCCCTGGAAGTCATCTCAACCCAACTGGCTTTCAGCTGCCCTGCAGTCAGGAGCTCAGCTCCATCTAGATTTGCAATATTATAAAGTGCCGGGATGTGAAAGGCACCACATAAAATCAAATTCCCTTCTATTTTAAGTCGAGTGGCACACGGGTTCGGCTTTAAAACCTAATTTCTTAAAAGTTTTTGAGAGGGGGCAGAAATGTTCCTTTGCAATTAGAATCGAGTCCCCATAAATTAACGAGCTACCTCTCTCCGCAGCCCTCCTTCAGAACAGGCCTGACTGTTCGCCTCCATCAAGCAACCCACAGGCCACCCTGCCATCCTTCACTGGCCAGAGCAAGGCCCCTTGGCTACTGGTGACAAACAAATGTTCATTTCATTCACGTATCAGCCAAACAGGCTACTCCTAAGAGAGCTTAGCAAACACAATGGGAATGAAGGTAGATTGAATGAAGCACCCTCCAGTTTAAGGGGAGGGGAAAAATCTCACAAGTTTTCATGTATTGCTAGACCCTTCCTTCCTCTTTCCAAGGTAGAAGGTGGAATTGTTGATCCCTAGACCTGGAAGGCTGCTTGATTGGTTCTCCCACGGTCACTAGGTAAGTGTAACCCCTATTATTTAAATATCAACCCCATCTCTCCCCTGGCAACAGAGCCTACATAATAGGGAAAATAACCCTAGCCCACCCACTGACCCACGCCCTCTCTCCATGTCTCATTATGTGACCCAGACTGACCCTGAACTCATAATCCTTCTGCCTCAGGGTTCCAAGTACAAGGATCACAGACAAGAGCCATCAGGCACGGCTTATTTTCAATCTTGGGGCCTGGGGGAGGGGTGACTGGGAGGTTGGAGTGATCTGTGAGTTTAGGTACGGGCTTGTTTGTGTGTTGTGTCACATGTATGCCATGGCACTCGTGTGGAGACCAGAAGAAAACTTTGGGGTGTCAATTCTTTCTACCTTGTTTGAGACAGGGTCTCTTTGCCGCTGGGTAAGCCACCCTAAGGTTCCCATGATCCTCCAGAGACTCCCGTCTCCACTTCCCATTCCCCTGCCATGGCCACTGAGATCACAAGCACTACCACGTCTGACTTTTAAGTGGGTTCTGGGGACCCAAACGCTGATGTATCCTACAAGCAATTTTAAGCCATTGAGTCAAAGACTCCCCGACTCTGTCCCATTCTTGGGCCATTCCCCGGCCGGCCCTGGGCCTGCCCTCAAATCAGTCTGCCTTTAATTGCTGTCAAAAGTAGCAGGATAGCGGGCGGAGGCGGCGCACGCCTTTAATCCCAGGACTCAGGGAGACAGAGGCAGGCAGATCTCTGTGAGTTCAAGGCCAACCTGGTCTACAAGAACTAGTTGGAGGACAGGCTCCAAAACTACAGAGAAACCCTGTCTCGAAAAATAAACAAACAAAAAAGTGGCGGGATAGACACACTTTACTAAGGGGGAAACTAAGGGGCCACCTCCCACCAATCACCCACAGTTCCAACTGTCTCCTCCAGCAGAGGGTCGCATCCCTGCCCAGGGGAGAAGAGGAAAGCAGGTCGGAAGAGAGACTTCTAGTCACAGTAAGCCAGTGATGGCATCTGTCGAGGGCTCCATTCATGCAAATGGATAAAGAAAGTGAGGTGCACATGCCCAGTGGAGGGTTATTGAGTCACAAAGAAGAGCAAAATGATATCATTTGCCAAAAGCCTATAGGAATGGGCTTATCATGTCAAGCAAAGGAAATCAGACTCAGAAAGATGAGTATTGTCAACTTTTCCCACTTGTGAAATCCAGATCTTTAAAAGGGGGAGAGGTTAAAAGGCGCGTTAAAGGAGAAGTGGAACCGTTTGGGAAAAGGAGAAAGTCTGTGCAGGGGGAGTAATGGGGGGGGTGAAGATGATTGGGATACTTCATATAAGCATGAAAAATGCCTTAATGAAACCCATTATTCTATGCTGCACCCTTGCATGCCTTTGGGTCCTGAGACTCTGATTAGGAGTAGTGAGAGAATGAATAAATGACAGACACACTGAGAAAATGGGATCAGGTGGTCTGAGGTCTCTGAAAGAGAAGCCGCAGCACCCCTCCCCCAAACTCCTAAGCTTTATTATAGAGAGTTGAACAGCAGCAAGGTTATTGCATACTTCTGAACAAGGAGGCAGCGTTATTAAATGCAGACAAACAGGCAAGCATGGTTATTTTATGCAGCTGAACAACGAGGCAGGGTTAGCTGATCTTGGTGGGAATACTATCTATAGGGACTACAAACATCCAGAAGGAGGAGGCTATGGTGACATTTTCCACACATTCTATCAACAGCTACACACAGACCCAAGGAAGCCTCTGCCATCCCGCACAGCCTCACCTCAGGAAGACTTCGCCAATGCCAGGGCTCACACATTGGTCCTAGACATGACTGTGTCCAAGTCAAACAAAACACATTCACTCAGGACTTCACTTTCTCCCTACAATGTAATGCTACATACTAATTTTTAAAACTCAATTGTGCCACTTTTCATCCCAGCACTCTAGAGACTGAGGCAGGAGGATTCCAAGTCAATGCCAGCATGAGCTGCACAGGGAGGCTGAGGCCAGGCTTGGCTACATAGAAGGAGCCAATGTTTAAGAAAATGATAATGCATGCTCGAATGAGAGGAGCCATCCAATTCCCTTTGTTTCAGTCTAGCTTGCTGTCTATTGCTCTGTCTGCCTCCTAGCCAAAGATTCCATCTTTACTGACCCCTGCTACATCCCCAGACCCACAACACTGGGGGCTGCCTGGTAAAGTGCACAAAGAATACTTCTGAGTGACTGAAAAATTGAGAGAAAAATTCTGGTCTGTTAATCAACAGGATTTGCCCAAGCAAGAGCACACTCTCCCAAGCCCAGAGATCAGGGGGTGCTGGGCCCCCCAAGACTTTGGAAAAACACCTCTCAGTTAATGTGACCACCAAGATGAAATTCATAGCAAGATAGTCCCCAGTATCTAAGTGGACTTGCCCCTGGAACATCGGCACCACGTAAACAAGCCATCACCATGATGGTCACCAGTTTCCGGGGCTGGTCAGACTAAAGCCTTCATGGTGACAGCCCTTTCTTTAGAAAGAACAGAAGTTGTCAGCAGAAAAAAAAAGGGGGGGTGAGCCCGAGCACTGACTGCCTGTCTCAAAACACCTAACATGTTTCATTTGGCTTATAATAATCACGTTCTGTCTGTTACCCCTCAAAGTGTTAAGTAGTGCCGATTCCTCTGGGGATGTAAAGATCTGGGGTTAACAACTTTCTCTGTAAAAAATTCATAAGGCGCAAACAAACAGCATTCCAGCCAGTGCCTGGGAGAAGCCAAGAAAGAGAGAACTACACAACAACAACAACACCCCACGCCAGATACTTGGCAATTAACTCCAGCTTTGTCAGCAATTTTTTGAAAAATTTGCTAAACACGGGAAGACTCGTCCTCGCCATATGAGAAACAAAGGCTTCCGCGGTGGCTCTCCCATGCATTACAATGTGTGTGTCTTACTTCTTAACCAAGCCGCTAATCACGCAAATTATTGCAACTAATTACATCTGAAGGTCTAATTAATTCTTTCAGTACCACATCATTTAGTACGCATTCACGACACAGCACCTGTTTTGAAAATCCTTGCAGTTAATTTGTTTATAAACAAACACAATTTGCATAAAATGTTTAATGAATGGTTTAACAGTTACTACAATACTCTGGGTTTTGTCTTAGTAGACTGGAGGTCATCAAAGGCCACGAGAAATTAATTTCAAACTATACAAATTAATTTAAATAGAATGTGTGAATTTCTCATTAATAAAGAAAACATTTCCAACATGTTAATTAATATCTTGGTAACAGGCTAATTACTCACAGCACAAGTACATCTCAAAAGCAAGCCTTAAAGATTTAAGGGGCAGAAGGAGCAAGATGATTTTAAAGGTGTGAGGGGAAAAAAAATAACATGCAACTCATACAAAAAAACATACAGTGCCAAACGGTAGCGGAGAATCCACTGCACAGGGCCCAGAGAAGAAACAATCTCCTTAAACAGTTTAGTTATCAAGAATAGGAAAACCGAGAACCATCTCATTCCCAGGTGCAGAGTCTCTCCCAAGATGGCTAGAGGGACACTTGCCTTTTGGTAGAGACACATAATTCATGTCAGTTAGTATAGTAAGGATCCTGCCTATGAATTTAGGCTATCTTCACTGTACTTGTGCTCCAGTCCTAAATATGGCTTCATCTGATGCATGTGCATTTGCTCAACCACCATCTTTCTCCCAGTGGAAACCACAGCAAGACGCATAACTCGAGAAGCTAGGGAGGAGCCTAAGAGATTGCTCAGCAGCTAGCCAGCCCAGCCCTTGCCCAAGCAGTCTCTGAAATGCACTCACGCCTGGCCTGAAAGTTTGTTTCTCATGTGTGAGCATTTTCATATCTGATGAGCACCTGTTGTAAATTTACTTCCACACAGAAAGTGGTCTGACGGCAGGCGCTGGGCGTCGTAAAGTGCGGTGATATGCCCGCCCTTGCTTGGCATTGCCCCTCAGTGCAAAGGCTAAGGAAATGGCTAGTTACCCTGGGCTGGAAGGGATGTGCCCTGCTGCTCTGGGTATCGCCACCCCCCCAGAAGTCACCCTAGACCCTTCCTTCCGGAAAGCATTTTGTCCGTTGATCTGAACGTGCTTGTTTTTGTGGGTTTAAGCCTGCTAATGGAGTGCAGGGAGAGACGGAGGGAGAGATTGGCCGTGTATCTTTGTATACACAGTTTTATGTGGGATAAAACAACAGAGAGACAAAGAGAAACAGAAACACAGGGTTCACACCCATTTCTGGGACACCCAATGTATTTCCAAGAAAACGATGGAAAAGAATAGAGAGTCCCATTCTAAAAACTCCAGGGACAACACAAACTTGCTTGGCCTTTGATTAGATCCAGATTGGCAGCAAGAGACTGAGCAGGGTCAAGGAGCCCACTGACCCTTCCACTCCTTGCTCTTTCTACCCCTTTATGGTCCATGAAGAAAGAAGCTGTCCCTGGTAGGCCACCTTCCACCAGCATTCTCGTCTATGGGAGGGTAAAGGCCTTTTGCCCACCTGGGCGTCACAGCCCCCTCCCTCCACAGAGAGGCCTGGCAGGCATTTCCTGTAACCCTCAAGCTCCAGAGTGACCTAGCAGAATGATGGATTTCAGAAAAGGCAGGCACTCCCCACTCTTTGTGAATTCCTTCCAAGTTTCCCACCAAACAGAACGGCTGTAAAAATTCAGTCCTTGAGAGACAAACGTTTCATGAGAACAGGCTGCGGTGGGGGGGAGGAAAATAAAAGCCATTTCACCTCAATCTAGCAGGATGCAGATGTAAGCTGCTTTGCCCCCAAAATGCGGGGGTGGGGCAGGAAGAGCTGCTGGCACCGGTGCTGGGGACCACAAGCCCATTTGCACAATGACTTCTTTTTTTTTTTTTTTGAAAATAATACTAAGAAAATCGTGCAAGGAATGACTCCGGATCTCAGCACCATAGCCAAGCAGAACTGGGGCTGGAAGATGAAGGTGCCCAGAAGAGGCACTGATGAGGGGAGAGGTGGAAAGGACGGGGTAGCTGGCAGAGAAAACACTTCCAGTCCAGAATAAGCAAGAGGAGGCACTCAGTCCTGAAAGCCAGAGAGCCCTCAAGCGTGGAGAGAACTCCAGTCAGCTCGGAGACACACAGACAATACACACACACACACACACACACACACACATACACCAGCCGGTTGCCAGAGCAGTTTCTCCCAAAGCAACACCACATCTAAGCCTAGGGCTCCCCAACTTCTCTCAAAAGTGATCCAAGGTACCCCACCCAAAGCGTGCGAAACCATCCACAGATCTGGACCAGGCTTTTCCTCTCTCTATTAAAAATCACCAGCATCTCACAAATAAAGGCACTCACCGTGTGAAAAATTATCTTCGAAAATGGAGTTTAATTTGCATATAAGGAATAGGAGATTTATGGCGAGCAATGCCGTCCAGTACCACATCTGCCTAGTATCAGCCGTAATTTAGATTGTTTGTGACTGATCTTAAATTCTAAAGCTGAGTGAAGATGAAGTGTTCTGCCGCTGTATTATTGTCAGGAGTCTAAGACTTACCAGAGATTTATTATTAATCTTATCACAAACACGTCTCAACTTTTTTACTTTTAATATGTACCAAGCTCCTTGGAGGAATTTTCCTCTCTGCAATTATGGGCCTCCGTGCCCGAGCTCTAAAGCTGGGCTGATTTCCTTCCCAAAATAAGGCGACCTATCACTAGGCCACAGCAGCCCTTGCGCATTTTTCCTCTGCTACTTAATAATCAATGTATTCATCATTAAAATCTGAGCCCTGAAGCGATGGTTTTTAGCATATTCTAATGACTAGCGACTTGCAAATTGCCGTGACCTTTCATGTCTATTCTGTAAGCACCTTGTTCTAATGTGTACTGTATTTATAGTTTGCCAATACAAACTAGCCAAAGATTGGATAATTACTGTAATCTATTAGCTTGATTGCTTTTCCCTGCTCATTTATAGCAGGTGCCACGCAGGCCATTTTCAAAAGCTGGCCTATCTTTCATCTCCCGCAAGCTCAGAAACTGGAGTCTACTCTGTCTTCTCTCTCTCTCTCTCTCTCTCTCTCTCTCTCTCTTGCACACATACACACACATGCATTCTCTCTCTCTGTCTCTGTCTCTCTGTCTCTCTCTCTCTCTGAGGGATGTCTGGATACCAACCCATCTCAACTCAAGGAGGTTTTGAACATAAAGCATCTTCCTTCCTGTTAGTGTCAAAATGCTATTTGTGACTGATAAAAACCACCGCTCCAAGAATGTAAACTTTCACTGAAGACTGTCAAAGTGAGTCCCATTTTCTGCCCACACCTCTGACCTCCCAATACCTTTTAATAAAATCTGCTTGGTTCTTCACTCAGAGAAAAAGACCCAGTCACTTCCCCTTGAACAACAAACTGCACACACACACACACACAAACGTGTGTGTGCATATATACACATCTGTGTTGAAACAAGTAAATGCTGAAAGCAAAGCATTAAGCATTAAACTTTTTTCTTCCACCCTTTTCTGTTATTTTACAGCACGTGGCTGTGGCGGGGAACTGATAAGACCCAAGCATAAAAGCATCGGCTCAGGTGGCCCCTGACCCTCGGCGATGGTCTATTTCAGGCAGTTATGGATAGATAACATTACAGACACTGGTAATTAAAACAACACTAATTTTGTCTCCGTGGCCACGCTCTGTGGTGAGGTACCATCCATCACGGCCTGTAGGCATCACACAGGAGAAGACATTTAACTGTGGATATCGTGCCTAGCCAATGGTTTTACGAATCCCCGCTCCCACACCACCGTAGGTACCTTGGAGAGGAGACACTTCTAAAGAGGGACTCTTTTCATTTCTACATTGTTGCTCTGATTGATAAGACATTTATTTTGCATGCTTAGTCAAAAACATACTGCAGTGTTTCCAATATATACAGTCATGGGATGGGAAAGAAAATGCTGATTTCTTCCTTTTTAGACAAACAAAATAGAAGAGAGAGAGAGAGAGAGAGAGAGAGAGAGACTGGTTCTGACTGGGAAAAGAAAGGGGGAAAGTCATGCGTGGAAATCCTCGCTCTCACCGTAAGCAGACCGACTGAATAGAATGTGCAGTATTAAAACAGACATCATGTGCTTCTCCTTTAAGACCGCACGTATGTGTTGGGCTGTGCAAGTGGCTGGCTCTTTTGCGTGCATCCATTTGTTCGATTTATGGGCATTTGATTTCACTCTACCTTTTATTGTAAGACCTATGGTTACCTTAAGAGTGATAGCGAGTCAGATGGCTTTGTGTTTGGTTAATGAAAAAAGAAAACGCAGAGAGCTGGTCCACAGGCCCTTGCAGGAAATTAGGGGCGGCTGAGATACAAGCTACCTGGCTTAGTTCTGCTGCAATAAAGTAAAGGAAATTGTAATGGTGCGTTTCAAGGGATCTTTAACAACTGACGCAAACAAGAAAAGAAGCAGACAGGAGCATTTAACTTCAAACTTTGCCGAGGAGAGCCAAACTATAGGCTTCCTACTTGCTTCTGTGTGGCCGTCTTTATTTCTCTGCAGAAACGCGGCCCCCTGAGACCCTCCCGGCACCCCCAGCTATATATATATTTTTATCAAGTGTCTAAAATGTGGGAGCTGGTGACTTCTTTCCTCCACTCACCGGTGATCACGGCTCTTTCTCCCCTCTTTCGGCAGACATGCATGGCGTCTCAACTATTAGCTGCAGTAGCCCCTAATTGCTCTCTCAGGGAAAGCACCATGCGCACAGGTATGACACAGATGTAGTTTCAACTCTATGCAGGCAAGAGCGCTACATCAGAGATATTTGCAAAGTGACATAACTAGTTATTAAAAAGTACATTTTTATTACAGTCCCTGGAATTTGCATTCTTCCAGAAGCCAGCTGTACGTTTTCTCCCTTTCTTTCTCTTTAAATGCGGCCACGGACTGTTAGGCTAACAGAGCAGTCCTGACATTTGCAAAGAAATCACACCTAAATATTTTCCTAGCTGGGTTAATAATTCTGAGTGTATCCGTCACTGCAAGTAGCCCCAGTCTTTTCTATAAGTTAATATTAGCTCATCCATTCTGCTGGATGCTCTGAGGAGGCAAACAGACCCAGACGACGTGGTTTATCTGGTCCTGACTACGATACCGCTCCTTATTCTACTGAAACAAATGGGAAAGGAAAACCTGCCGACTTTTGGCAGACTACAAAGGTTAACTCTATTCGTCTTGAAGGAGCGGATGCTAAGTGCTGTCTGTCCATATATTTTAAAGATTTAGAAGTACCTGTTAGCACTCTTAGGCAAAGGAAACCAGGGACGTGGGCCTGAGATGTGCGTGCCGAGGCCTATCTCGGTTCCTCCTATTTTTGCTACTGTTGAATCCTTGTATTAATCAGTTTGGGAAAACAAGGTTATTTTTCAATGAGATCCAAAAAA
>LOEQ01003100.1:79260-93222 GCA_001685075.1 Bramus lutescens | reverse complement strand
GTTTAAATCTGTCTTCCAAGCAGGCAGCCTGCTAGAGGTGTGAATTGTTAGGAAGGAGTTATGATTTTTAAAAAAGAGAACCTGGTCCTTAAGAACCAAAAATTGCTGTACAAATAGATGTTACTTCTCGAACAAGGGCTCTATGCCTAGAACTTGCGCGCCCTCCCCCCCCCACACAAAAAAACGCACAAAATGAATATTTATTAACGTAAGAACCTGGCGCAGGTCTGTCCACAGATCCCACTCTGCCAACGCGCTTCTAGCTCTCTTCCCTGGCATTTAAGAAAAAAATCTATTTTTATACATCCTCGTGCATTTGGGTTTTCTACAGTAAGGTAATTTCTGATGAGGCATCTTGGATTGTTCCCTCCCTCGCTTTATTCCTAAATCAACCCTGCCAATTCTTCAGGCACTTGCATTCACCCCGAACCTGGATGGAGAGAAACAGCAGGTGTGAGCATGGGATAGCCAGCCTGGTGTTGGCCAAGCCTTCTCTTACTGCTTTCTCTGTGTGGGGGGCAGGAAAACACACTCCACACAGAGCCAAGTCCGGCTCTTTAAGGATACTGTAGCCAGCCATACAGAGGGAAGATGACCACGTGAATACATGGAAGTGCTTAGGTGCAGAACCGACTGGAGCAGCTTCTCGTGTCCTGCTTTGTTTTCTAGTGAGGAAAACAGGCAAACCCAGTAAGTGTTTGGAGCTCAGAGCAGTAAGAGAACATTCTGGCATTTCTGTCAACGACCTAACTCTGTGGCATGTCTGAGAAAAGCTCAACCACCACCCAGCCCTAGCCTTTTAGAATGCACTGTTTGCTTTGAAATCAGGGCAACGTGTTGGAAGCAAGGCCCTGCTTTGAACGGTGGTCAGTGTTCTTGTTTGTTTATTATACTACTGAGCATGAGAACCAGGCCTTGTGTGTGCTAGGCAAGCACTCTATCTCTGGGCTTGTCTGAAGCCCTTACAGCAAGTTTCTGGTTTGTTTTAGATGGCTCGTAAAAGCACTGATGTCAAATAACCACCCATACAGTGACAAGTAGCCTCTCCCTTAGAGATGTTATAACTTTGTCAGGGTATCTGTACGAGTCAGTTGGGGGGGTAGGGAAGTTTAAGATGAAAACACAAATATATTTCTGTTAATATGGGACAAGAAAATCCAGATATCCTAAATGACACAGGCTGCAGAATAATTAGTGGCTTAGGTATCAGAGCTGGGCACAGTTAGGAACTGAATGCATGGAAGAGAAGCAGAGATGCATACAGACGTGAGCCTCCAGTGGCATGCCTGGTCTGTCTTGTGCCTGGCTCTCGCTGCTTTAGGCCCATCTTCTAGCTGCTCTGATGGGATTCAGGGAAACATAGGGAGGATGGCCGAAATGTACCCCACCTCCTACAACGTGAATCCCCAGCCTGGCCTGTGGAGTCACCTAACGCCACACCCTTAACAGAGATACCCCCTCCAGAAGATCTCTCAGGCCTTTACAGGAAGCCTTAGTCTTGACAATAAAAGGCACCTCCTGCGCCAAGAATCGCCTTCACTCAGCCTGCACATTCGTCATTTCCAATTCCACGTTTTCAGCTCTACACTAGGAACACCGTTAACGACCCTATGCTTCTTCCATCAAATGTCCTCATCCAGAGGATGTTTTCATTTCCTGGTCCTGTTCATCCCCCAAGGGTCATCAAAGCTGACCTCCTCCAAACCCTCTCCTGTGGTACGAATGGAGTTGCTTTTGCGGATTCTGCTCTAAGACAGCCTTTTGTCCTCATCAAGGTCTCAAATGCTCAGTTAGTATTTATTTCCCCTTGAACACAATAAAAAGCCACTGGAACTGTCATGGGGATTCCCCATAACGCCCAGGCCAGCTTGGATCAGATGCTTTTCTGAAGTCACTAACATTCCAGGAAATGCCTGCCAGCTGTGGGCTTCAAGTCAGGGCATTGTGCCGTTCAGTCCCTTGCTAAAAACCCAAGTTCACGCACACCTGCCTTGTGCTCAGGTAAGACTGCTNNGGGGGGGGACGTTGAAGGAGACCAGGTGTATACGTCCCATCTTAGGCTCAGTATGCACAGTGACCTTACAAAGAAGACTTGGCCACAGGTGAAGAAATGGCCATGAGGTGCAAGGTCAAGGCTAGACCCTGGGCTTCCTGGATTTGCTTGTTACATCTCCTCCTGCAGCTTCGGCTTCTTCCCAAACTACCCAACAGATATATGTGGACAGCGACAGTGTTTACAGCCTCCCACCCCATATGTGTGAGAAAGACCAAACCACTTTGCCACGGATGTATCAGAGCATTTAGACAGCAGCAGTGACTAGCTACAAAGATGAAAGTGATACTGGCCCGTAGATGGGAAGAATGGCAAACAGGACTCTCAAACTAGATGTCAGCATTAGCGATAGCCTTGCACAGAACTAGCTACGTTTTAGGAGAGACTCCTGCCCAGCCTTTCTCAGCCTAGGGCTCTGGGTCACTATCTTCTGTTAAAATGCACTCACATAACAGACATGTGTACAGATGTACACCTCCACTGCTATTGAGAGAGAAAGCAATGAGAAAATAAACCACGGACTGGGAGCAGTCCATGGGCTGCTCACCCAGCATGCACAGGGCCACAGACTCAGCTGTCCTTAATGCTTAAACCAGGTGCAGTGGTATGTACCTGTAATCCCAACACTCAAGAGGTGGGAGCCGAAGGGTCAGAAGTTCAAGGCCACCCTCAGCCGTAGGAACACGCTTCTAGTTGAAGCCAGTGTGTGGCTCTAACTTTCCAGACCAGTCCCCTTTTTGCCGTGGACTAAGAAGGAATTACACAGGAGGTCCTCATATGTCAGCCTCTGAGGTCAGTGCTTCCTGGGCTTGGTGGTCCCTCTAGATGGCTTTGAGAATAGTGTTCTTAAGAGCCCAATGACCTCCTAGATGAAAGAGCAAAGCCCTGTGGGAAATATAAACTCTCTCACCTCTAAGCCACATGGCTGACATCCCATACCCCAGTGATTACTTGTAGCTAACTACTGATCCTGTCACAATGATAGGTGTCTAGGCTATCCAAAGCCAGTACCAAATCACTCCAGGAGACAGGGAGCCAACACCAGTGTTATGTCAACACCAACGACTTGGGAGGCGCAGTCAGGTCTCAACCAGGGCCAGATGGATGATAATCCAAGTCTGACAGGCAGCCACAAAGGTTCTTTTGTCTGTACTGGGGACCCAGTATCCTCGGCACTTGCAGTTGTCCAAGCCAGAGGTTCAGATAGTGACAAGAACACTCCAAACACGAAACATCATACTGTTTTTTAAGTAACCTGAGAACTAAGTAAGTCACATCTCATATATAAAAAGAACACTATAGATCCAGAAGTGTGGTTCTATGGTAGAGCACCAGTCTAGAATACACAAGGCCCTGAGTTCCATCCCCAGATAAAATACATTTATGCATGTATATGCCTATGCTAACATATATTTTCTATGGGTAAATTGTTTCCCTCAGAAATCCACTTTGTACTTGCATAGGCCTTTCACCACAGAAAACAATTTTGGTTTTCTCCTTCATTCCAAGATAGGTGCCACCTTACTAAACAGACAGACCCAGCAAGACAAAGACAAGGTCAATGGGATCCCAAGCAGGATGTGGTTAGGTGGCTTTGTGAGTGAAGCTTCTCCATGAGCCAAGGGACATGTCTGCAGGTCCAGGTTTGACCAGCACACAGTGGCTTTCTTTCCCCATGGATGTGATCCTCAGAGAGGTGACGTTGGGGCCTTGCTTCTAGGCCGAGTCCCCAGGTACCAGTGTAGTCCGCCGGGAACGTGGACTGACCCCACTCTATCTGACTGTCCACTACCTCATGGGACATAGGGCTTGTGGGAGATTCACCACAAGGGAGCAGTTCTGCTCACAGTTACTGTGGAAGGAGGTTAGCCTGAAGGGCAGTGTGGGGCTATCTGGGGCTCTGCTCAAGGTCTCTGTCACCATCTGCTTTCATCAGACTGGTCTTTTCTCAGACCCATTCATAGAAACACAAGTATACTACAGTGGACATGATCCTTTTTATATTTAATATAATATGTGGATAGTGACTTGCTAGAAATACATATACAACTTATATACCTATATAAATTTAGAATAATTACATTCACTGTCCTTTGATCGCATATTACATATTTATATATCATAATATTTAATGAGTACAAATAGATCAAAGTACTCTAAGTCCAAATGTCTTTAATATGTACTTATTTATATGCACAATATAGCATATATCAAATAGATATAATTATGAATATATTTAAATATATGTGCTTAAGTATATATGATTCTTTTAGTATGTATTTATTATTTATATTTGTACATTAAATAGATAAAATATAGGTATATTTAAGTATTATAATTATATATACATTTTACATATTATATACTTGTATTTACATAAAGATAGTAAATAGATATAAATATATTTAAATATGCTTATTGTTCTTTTATGTTATATGCATATACATATAAAATTGAATGTGTATATTTAATATAGATAAAATATTAAGTATATATTTAAATATATATTTAAGTATGTGCATTTTCATATGCTATATTGTCATGTTTATATAGAGATATTAAAGATATATAAATATGTTTAGATATGTTTAAATATGTATATTGTTCTTTTTATGTTATAAATTCACATGTTTATAGATATTATATAGTTAAAAATATATTTAAGTGTGTGTGCTATCCTTTTTGTATGTTTTCTATTTATTCATATTTGTATACAGATATTAAATATGTAAATATCATAAGTAAATATATAATTAAGTATATGTATTGTTTTGTCTATTATGTATTTATTTATGTTTTATATAGATAGATATTAAATAAATATGTTAAATACATATTGAAATGTATTTACATACATTAGTTTTTATGTTATATATTTATTTATATTTGTACATAAGTATTAACTAAGTATAAATAGATTTGAGTGAATGTGTTAATATTTCATATAGCATATATATTTTTTGGTCTTTTCTGTTTCCTCCTAACATCTGCAGGCTGAGCTTGATGCAACAGTTAAAATATCACATTTCTCCAAATGGCCTTTCATCTATTGAAATGAGATGGCTGAGGCCCAGCGGGAATCGATTTGCCCTGGAGCCCCCCCCCCATTCAGTGCCCTCTANCCCTCTAGTTTCAATAAGGAAAGTCAGGGGCTGCAGACATCCCCCCTCAGGGGCCTCCACAGAACCCCTTCACAAAAGCAGGGACCCACACAGCACCAATTCCTTTTCTTCTCAGTCTACCTCTGTGTGCGCATCCACCAGGGCTCGGCAGCGCCTGTCTGCAGGCCCTGTTTAAAGATGCAGAGGTCCACCCCGTGTCATTAAAACAAATGAGTAGACCCCTCTGGTCATCTAGGTGAACGCGTTTTGTCGGGGTTTTCTTTTTCCAGTTGTCATTGCTATATATAAGTGTAACATATAAGCAATAACCGTAGAAAGATACTGTACCCTTGTGTGTGGATAATTAAAATAGGAACATCTCTGGACTAAATTAAAATGTGTAAAAACCAAATCCTTATAGCAGCCATGAAATTACAGACATTGCAAGTGAATCACCAGCCCAGGGACCGGGCGTTCCTCTCATTACTTCAGGAACCTCTTCCATGATCACAGTTTTCCATTTTCACAAATCTGCGAGGTCCCTTTTATGTCACTAAATATTTCAGCTTACTTCCACTGCCCTCCTGGTACACAAGCTTGCTGGTAACAGCGTGCAAACAGTCTCCAGTCATTGAGAGAAACAACCTTTAGGGTGGTTTTTGATAACACTGGCCACTACAAATTATGATCTAAAAATCTGCAGGGATAGAAGGAGATATACCATGCATACACACACACAGACAGGCACACACACGCACGCACTGAGGAATAATCCTGCTGTGAGGTAGAGGCTTCTATATATGACAGGGAAGCTGTGGCCAGGAAATCTCAACAATATGGCCGCCTAAATGAGACCTGCATAATGATAGCACCCACTGATGGACCAACATGGATGGAGGAGGGAGGTCTCAAAAGGTCAACCCCTGGATGAAGAATGGCTGCTGAAAGAGGGAGAATCGGTCTTCTCCAGAGAAGAGCCCCTAATAGATCACCCCAAGCAGTCTGCTCTAAATATATATATATAATATATATATGAGCAAAACTAAATGAACTTATCAGGTTACACAGACACACTATATATACATATTACATATATATTATACATATATATAATATCTACACATATATACATATATGTATGTATGTGTGTATATACATGAATCAGAGACCATGAATTTGAGAAGGAGTGGGCAGAGGAGAGAAGGATGGAAGGAAATGATCTAGATACAGGACTTACTTATGAAATCTCAAAAAAATTAAAAAGAAAACTATATTTTTCCACCTTCATGAAGTCGCAGTCCACAGGTTATAATCTGTGAATTCAGAGGGCCCAAATACCTGAGGACCCAGTCCCAGCATTTTGCCTTTACCGGTGACCCACACAATCTGTGCGATTCCCCTCAGAGGACAGCTCCGACATGCCCTTCTCTCCTCTGTACTCTGAGCGTAAGAGGTGTTATTACCCATAACTTTTTATTTAAAGGAATTGTGCAGCTGGGAAAATGAATGAATTTAATTATCAATGCAGTGTGAAAAAAATCATTAGAGCAGGGGCCTGGAACGCCACATATTAAAAATAAACAAAGGCTATTAAAAAATCAGTTCCCAAAAAAGGGTGTCAGTTTTTCTTCAATTCTTAAAATGTAAATACCAAAAAGAAAGCCGTATGTAAACACCCACAGTTACAGAGGGAATTACTCTTTAAGAAAATGTTAAATGATTCGCTGGATCATTTAACTTTAAATCTATACTTCATGCGGTAGTATGGGAAGGTCATTTGATTGCTATGCATCGAAAAATGAGGATTCCATAATGTGGCCTCGAAGTTTCACCTTCACAAGACAAAATTTTCATTATAAAATTTTTATGTAATGGGGAGGATGTAGAACTTCCTGGATGGTTCAAGAGGACACTTTCCATAAGTCAAGAGGCAGCTTTGTCGTTGACTTTCAAAACAGAGTCGGACTCTGTTTAGGGGACTGAAAATATGAATCATAAATGTTGTATGAATGGTCCTGAGACCGCTTAACTACCCGTCAGAATTAGCTGGAAGATGGGAGATAGACAGTGAGCAAAGGTGCCTTTGCAATGCCTTCCCTGGCCAGGTGAGGTGGCGCAAGCTTAAGGTTGCAGCACTGGGATGGTGATGCAGCAGGATGCTGAACTTGAAAGTGTTACGCGGGAGGGCTATCTGGTACGAATAAACAAATAACAGGAAGGAAGGAAGGAAGCAGTAGAGTTGAGATGCATGTTTTCTGGACTACGTGGGAATACTGAACTCATCTGAGGTTTAGAAATCTTGAACAGGAACCAAATCAAACTGTTAGCTGGGATATCTCTAGCAGGGCCACGTTCAAGCGCCAGTGTGGAGGAATCCAGGCAAAATAGATGGGACTAACTGTCTGCTACCAAAGGAAGCCACAGGTGGCAAGACAGTGTGGCTCAGTAAGGGTCTGTCTCCAGCAAAATCAGGAACAGGGGGCAACTCCCGCAGGAACCAGTTCTTGGAAGGTGGAGGCTGTCATTCTGGGATAGGAAGAGCAGAGTGCAGTCTCTCCCCAGCAGTGCAAGGGAGTTTGCTTTGTGACTGCAGTCCCAAGGGCTAGGATGCTGAAATGACGTGAACCTGTTAGTGAGCGCACCAAGATGCCTGCTGTCCCACATAAAAAAAATTTCTTTCTGTATAGTGAGGAATCTCACCTGCAATGGGAGGGAGATTGGGCCAGGAGATGCAGGGCATCCTCAACTACATCCTACCCCAGGCCCATCTCTGGTCCCCTGTGAGCCAGAGCTGTTCGCAACTGCGAAGCTGATGTGCAGGCCAAGCCTCGTGTCAGAAAATAGTCCCTAGCCAGTGTCACACAGCCAGTCCCACAGCCAGGGTCACACAGCTGTGCTTGGTTAGCCAAAAGCTTTGGCTTAGATCTGATTCACATCTCTGCTCTCTTGGCTCCCCTCTGGTAGGGAAGCTTCCAAGAGAGAACAGGACTTAGCTGGTCTTCCCAGCCTCCTTGCGCTTGAGTTCCTGCGTGGACCAGTCTCCAGTGGGCACCATCCAAGTCACAAGGGCCACCTGCCNNNNTTCTCTGAGCTCCAGTGTCTCCATCTGTGGCTACTGGAGTTACACCTAACTGTGTGGGACCCTGGCGCCCGAAAATATCCCATCCTAGCTCTGAGCACCCTTTAAATATAGCGGCTATGGGTTTCCTTTCCCCGGGGGTGGGGATAAACTCCCTGCTGCTTGCCACTTTAAGGCGACTGTGGACCACCTCAAAGCCAGTGTGCATACTCTTCCCCCAAACTGAGAGGTTCTAAGAAGACAGCACTGCTGGGGTCCTGGTCAGTGCCCACACTGCTCCACCTCCCAGCAAGACCCTCATTCCATACCCTATTACCCTCTGATTCCATTCCTTTACAATAAACAGTTCCCCAGTTTTTCCCCTGGGGAGGCCCCATGGGTTCTGCTTCTCTCAAGGTCATGTCCCCACAATTGCAAAGGAATGAAGGAGGTGGAACCCAGAGGGGGGTGGGGACAGCCAAGATCCCAATGGCACTGGGTGATTCCCTAGGAAAGGTGAGAAGGTGGAAGGTGACGGGCAGAATAAGGGGGCCTAAGCTATTGTTTCAAAATATGCATTCTCTGTATTTAAAACACATATATGTGGAGGAGGAGTCGGGGAGTGGGGGACACTCTAGCTAGATAAATTCAGAGCCATCTGAATAGATTACCGCAGTTAAGTTTAGTACATAAAGAATCCAGGACGGCTCTGCTGTGCATTTCAATGAAGCCCATTTCTGTGAAGACTCTGGCTTGGGCTGTTGCAGCTCCATCAGAGCGATGGCTACCCTAATAAGTAGGAAGGAGGTATCCATGGCTCCCTGCCCAGGAATAGTCCTCATGGGACTGGGCTCAGCCTCCAGGGAGGCAAGGAGAACTCAAGAGGAGAGAAGCCTGGCAGCTGGGGTGAGAGACTGCACGCCTGCAAGGAAGGGCTGGCTATGTAGGTCATCACCAGGCTTGAGCTAGCTAAGGTGTCCTTCCTGGTGCAGCCAAGGCCTCTGTCCTCTGCATCTTCCAAGTTTTCCCAGGGGAATTAGGGATGAACATGGGATCCAAGGATCCGAGAGCAGCCTCTTACCTGGGTCTCCCGGCTCTCACCTCTCTACCACCTTCGACTTTGTCCTTGCCCAGGGGGAAAAATGAAACAACGATACCAATAGAGGGACTAGGGGGCTCTGGTCACTCCGTCCAGGGCCCCCTAGAGGAAGGACTTTAAGGAGAGAAGAAAGAGGTGAGGAGAAGAGAAGAGACACCAGAGTCCTTGAATGGAGAGATGAGACATAGTCCTTTCTCCAGCACTTCTTGGGCCCAATTGGTTGTATTTGCAAGAATTGGGAGGAAAAAAAGCTTAACTGGATGTGTTCAAGAAACATCCCCAAAGCCAACACCCGGGATGTGAGGACAAGGAAACACAGGCAGATCTCAGAAAAAAATAAAAATGATAACCACCTGTGGGCATGGCTCCAGAGAACCTGAGTCTGACTCCATGTCCATCTATTTGACACTGGGGAGCTCTAGAGTCTCCAGTCAGTGCCAAGAGCAAGGGTCTCCCCTGTCAAGGGAACACAGAGCTTCTCCCAGGTGAACATAAGAGATGCCTTGGTCTGGCCAATGGCACGTGAAACACACCCAGGCTCTTTGTAAAGGGTATTGCTGAGGCCTGGGACCAATCTCACAAAGAAAATAGAAACAGCTAAACTCCTAGAATCTGCCTCAGTCTCTGCTCTCTGGATGGAGTTTGCTCCTGGACTTCCGTGAATAGTTAGCTGAAAAGCTGTCAGAGTGGACATCTGTTGTTTTTGCCTGCCCAGCCGCTTTCCTCCTTGCGCTGGAAATAGCATCCTGATTTTCCTTGAAGAATCGCCCCTCCCCCACACGCATCCATTTGGTCTCTAGGAGGAGCTGAACCCACCCCCAGCTCCAAGGATAGGCAAGTGACCCGGTCCAGGACAACAAGGAGGACATCACATCCCACACGCTGGTTCAGGGGGTGGGGATAGGACCTAAATCGAGAACGGCCTCACTCAATCACAGGTCTTTGTATAAAAAGAGAAATCTCCCCCNTCCTGGTGTTCCTGAGAGGAAACATTTAAGTCTAAGAGCTGCGGGCAGCCATCTTGCCAGCACAATGAATGCAACCATGCAGCCAGATAAAGGAACCCAGGCAGAGGACACATCCTGACCCCTAGATCTAGCTCTTCCTGAAGCTCTACCCACCAAGCTTTTCAGTTTCAAATACCAATATAACCTGGTTTGACAAGCCCATCTGACTTGGTCTTCTATGTATATACCTTGACTAAGGTAGTGAGCTTGCACACCGATGGGCTGACACAGACAAGATGGGTCCATTTGTGCTAGTGCAATAAAATACAGAATTTCTTTTTCTTACAGTGCTGGGCCCTGGGAAACTCAAGATTAAAGCATCAGGAGGTCTGAATGGTAAGAGCTGCTTGCTCTCTGCTTCCGAAAGGCCTCCTGGTTGCTGTGTTTTCTGGGACAAAAGGCCAGCGTCTCCACATGGTGGAAGGCAGTAGAACAGCCAAACCAATTATCATGAAGTGTTTGTCGTAAAAGCCTTAGACCGTTTATAAAGGGGGTGCTCATGGCTTAATCACCCCATTAAAGGTCTCACGATCATCTCATTGGCTATCACATTTTAACATCTGGAATTTGAGAAGGGTACCACTCAAGCCAGTGGGACCTGTGGCATCCCAGGATTGATAAGGTCTCCCAGGTTGCCTAGTAGATTCCTTGAGTTTCCAAGTAAACATGTCTGCTTTCTCGGTTGCATTTTGGGATGGCTGCGATGGAGAGGTTTCCTCCTGGGAAGACAGCAGACTGTGAAGTTTGCACAGCTTACAGCTTGCTCATCAGGAGCTTGGGATGGTTTTTTTCTTCTTCTCCCTCTGCTACCTTAGTTACTGATTATTTCCAGATACACAAACTCATTTTTTTAAATGCAATCAGGACACCCTCGTACCCATCTATAGATAGTAAAGAACAGTGAGCTGAAGCCCCAGGAACGTATGACTGGCACGCAGACGGAGGTGGAGAGCCTCACAGATGCACGCCACTACAGGAAAACACTATTTTGTTGGTCATTCAAGCCGGGGGCAGGGGTTGGTGAATAATCACCTCATTTTGAATAATGAACCAAGAAAGTAATAGCATTTAGAAAACTTAGAGTCTATTCTTGTCTTTGAAAACCTGGTGCATGTGGGGGAGTGTGTGGGCATGTGTCTCAAATGCACGAGGTCACCACCTCTTCCAGAGAGCCCAGGCCACTGTCTCCAGTCAGCCAGGTGCAGCCAGTTGGAGACTGCCCAGGTCAACTTCCCTGGCTCCAGCGTCTCATCAGGCCTTAGCCTTGAGACCTCCATTTCTCTGCACCCTGTCTCTGTAGAAGGGAGACAGTGTGCGGCTGTGCCTGCGGTCTCCGTCCTGGCTTTTGCATCACGTTAGGTCTCATGACTGGACTGCTCACCACCAGAAGACGCCTGGAAGAAAATCACTTCCGCTCTCTCCTGGGGTAGTCTCGAAGAGTCTTTGGCCAACTCCATTGAGATCCAAGGGACTTGGGAGATGGCTCCATTGCCAAAGTGTTTGCTGCCCAAGTGTGAGGAACTGAATTTAGATCCTCCGACACTTACATAAAAAAAAAAAGGTGTGGTCCTGTGTGCCTCTAATCTCAGTGCTGGGAAGATGGAGATGGGGGACTGGCCAGCCAGCTTAGCCTAATCAGTGAGCCCTAGGTTCAGGGAGAAACTCTTCCTCAAAACACACCGTGTTTTGTTAGTGTCATCTCTGACACAATTTGTATCTCCACGCGTATGCATATTCACACACAGATGCCGGACTTCACACTTTTACCTGCATGCATACACATGTTCACACACATGTGCAGGATTTCACACATGTACCCCACACATTCACACACAGGGGCAGGACTGGTGACTTACTGCTAAAACAGAGGCTTGCATTGGTAGGGCAGTCTACAAGAAATGCCTCTGAACCCCTTTATAGCCGGTGCCGACCTGGGGTGAAGGCAGCTACTCCCTTTGGGGTGTGAAAGGGGTTTGCCATGTGGGGTCCTCACATTTAGCTCTTTCTAGATATGGATGTTGGGATGGCTTGTGCACTGGAGGCTCTAGAGTGGGATGTTCTGTTAACTTAAGGAGGCTGGGACCTAGCTGGAAGAAGTCACCGGGGGTAAGTCTTTAGGGATATATTATTCCCAGCTCCTTCCGGTTTTCTGTCTCTCTGTTTCCTGTCAACCATGAAGAGAAGAAGTTCCCCAGTCATGCGTACCCAGAGACAGGAGGTCACATGACTATAGGGTGACCCTCCAAATCTGCATAAAACTAAATATCTCCTCCTTTAAAGCTGTCCCTGTCATGTATTCTGGTCAAACTGGCACAAAACTGATACAGTGGTGGAATGCACTGGGTACCATCCTCACTCTCCTGCCTCAGAGGCTGAGCCCTTTATATCAGACACATGGCAGGGAACCTCCCTTATGGATATCCGGATCCCTGAGACAAGAAGGCTCAGACCTAATCCCAGACCGAGCACCTGCCAAACCAAGCAGTCCCAAGTCGCCACTCTTGGTGAACAGCGGCCCTGAGCTAAAGCTGGCCCATCGGAAGACCAGAATTCTAGCCTCCAAGAGAAGTTTGGAAACTTTCCTCCCTTATAACACTGACCTAATCTTTGTGTGGAGACTGCTATTTACATTAAAATTGATCACATAATGAAAAAAAACATAGTTCATTAATATGCTAAGAAGTGCTAATTTGAACATTGCCGAAAAGCAATTGCGAATTCCATCTTGCAACCCGCAAATTTGATGCAGTGCAAATGAGGGCTGATGGCCCTGTCTGCAGACACTCAGATTCATATGCTCCCCAGCTCCCCTCCTCAGAGGCAGAGGTGGGCTCCAGGACCCGGTGCTTGCTGACTTTGCCCTTCTGGGAAGAAACGCTAAGAGCATAGAGTGACCCGGATGCAGCCCATGTGTACTGCTGTAACGGGTGGACTGGGAAGACCACTTCACGCGGGGTGCTGAAAGTACCCTAAATATCTTATAAGATGAAACTGGGCCAGAACCACACCTGCACCCAGCAGACTGGCCACAGTCCTTCCTCTCAACCTTAACTCCAATGATGACCCTCATGACTGGAGGTGTGGCCCGGGATGCCTTCAAGCAGGAGAAGCCTACCACAGTCAAAGATAGCTCTGGAAAGACTTGGCCTGGACCCTCTCAGGAGTGTGCTGGAGGCAGCTCAGTGGATGGGACCAACGTTGCCTGACTGAGCTGACCCATCCATAGTCCTTCCTGTACAGGAAGTGAAGCGTGCAAGGTACCATGTGACAGGGATTCAGGATGGGGGCAGAATACTCCTGAAAGCCCCTTAGGAGAGCATGGCAGGGGAGACCACGCGTCCTTCACTAGAAAAAGGACCCAGCACTGGCTGCCACTGTAGGGACAGGATGTCACCTCCTGAGCACACTCAGAGACTGCGCTGACCTCCAGTCTCAAGAGTAGGGGGCACACAATAAGGCAGTCTGAGGATGCATCCTGGCCCGGCACTAGCCCTCCAAAGCATCTTTCTAGCTTAGCCCATTTCTTTTTGAAAATGACAAAGGAAGAAAGGTGTAGTGATAGGGGAGAATGCCCTACTTTTCGTCCGGCCCAGCTCCCACATGGCTAGCTTATACCCCAAAATAACAACACACAAATTGTATTC
>LOEQ01003100.1:52766-79049 GCA_001685075.1 Bramus lutescens | reverse complement strand
AAGGCCAAGGCAGTTTCTTTATTAACCAATGAAAGTAACAGATAGACAGATGACGCTACTACATCAGAAAGGTTTCAGCAGGCTGTCCTCACACTTCCCTCCCAGACACCACAGGGGACTGCTGATGTCCTTCTGAGTCCGGCTATGGCACCTAAAGGGCTCATTTTTTTAAATCCCTCTGGTTTCTCCTTCTATCCTCTGGGAAAGAGGGTTTTGGCAACTTTAACCCAGCAGCTTCTCCACGGTGTTTCTCACACTGGAAGTCACCTCTTGTGTGTGTGTGTGTGTGTGTGTGTGTGTGTGAGCACGCACACGCACACACAGTTCCACGTAAAACAGAACCTTCCTCTAGGCAAGAAGTTTGTCTTGCCCACAAGGCCGAGCGCTAAGAAGTTTGCCTGGCACATGATAGATTTGGGGTGAGTTTCTGGAGAGCAGGTAAGTCGGCAGCCAACTCTTCTTGTAGCACGACTGATATTTCAACCGCTTCTTAATGGATTTGATAATACTAAACCTCACTCAAATTTCATAACAATTGTTAGGTATAGGTTCTACCATTAGCCCATTTCAC
This sequence comes from Bramus lutescens, assembly GCA_001685075.1. Taxonomy (NCBI): domain Eukaryota; kingdom Metazoa; phylum Chordata; class Mammalia; order Rodentia; family Cricetidae; genus Bramus; species Bramus lutescens. The sequence continues at coordinate 78,478 of LOEQ01003100.1, read as the reverse complement.
AGATAATTAATGAAACAAAGGCACAGAGAGGCAATGTAATTAATTGTCCTGGGATCACCCAGATAGCAGGAGGTAAGGCTATGGATTAGTTCTCCCTTTTTAAAGAATTGTTTATTCGTTTTGTTTTATGGGGACATGTGCGTGCCTGTGTGCATGTATGTGAAACATGTGTTTGAAGGTGCCCACTGAGACAAGAAGAGGACATTGGATTCCCTGGATCCGGTTGCAGACTGTCCAGCCTGGATGCTGGACTCGAATCTGTTGCAACAACAGGAGGTGCTGTGGCTGGAGAGATGGTTCAGCAGTGAAGAGCACTGACTGCTCCTGCAGAGGACTTGGGTTCAGTTCCTAGCACCCACATTGAGGCTCACAACTCCGTAATTCCAGCTCCAGGGGTCCTTGTGCCCTCTTCTGACCCCCTTGGGCTCTCCAACCAAGAGGTAGGAATATATACACTAAAGCAAACTCACACACACACATAAAAAAGCAATTTTTAAAAGCGCCCAGGCATTTTCAACCACTGAGCCATCTCTCCAGTCCTTATTAATGACTTCTCTTGTGGCTGAGACAAGACACCTGACAGAAACAACTTAAAGGGCAAAGGCCTCACTTTGGCACCCAGTTCCAGGAGCCTATCATAGCAGGAAGGCATGGGGGCTCCATCTGTGACAGCAGAAACTTGTAGCATAGTTTCTCACAGCTTGGAGGGCCAGAAATAGGGAACCAGGCAGGCACTAGAAGTGGGTGTCACCGTAAAGACCTGCTTTCAAGGACCCTCTCCTGCCATGTAGGTCCCACATCCCAAAGGTTCTAGGACTTCGCAGAACAGCGCCACTAGTTAAGCGGTGAGACTCCTCAGCTGTGAGGAACAGGTCACATCCAGACCATAGCAGACCAAGAGAGCTGATGATGGTCTGAGCCCTTGACCTCACAGACGATGTCTGATTGGGCCAGGTAGTCAACACATGGAAAATCAAACTTGAACCTTTTTCTGGGAATAGGGATATGCAGTCCTCAGCCCTCTCTTGTGGCAGAATACCTTTTCTGAGTCCTAGAGACAAGCAGGCCAGTCCCCTTCAGTTCATTTATTGTTTGATTTTTCTCTAAAATATACACATCAGTATGGAGGGCCCCATGGGCATTCATCGGAGAGTCTGGGGTCAGTCTGTTCATAGGACTGGCAGCTGCTCATCAGATAACATAACACAGGGCTCCAAGAAGTTGAATGATGCTTCCCGTCGAACAAGCTTAGAGATGAGCATTGCAAATCAGCCCCGGGTCCCTGCCCCCAGGAGAGAGGATAGTACTAACCAGCCAACAGGCAGCTGTATATAAGCATCTTGTGAATACCATACCTGTAAGGATGACTTAAGAGCTTTGCAGTCTCCCCAGAAACCCTAAGAACCAAAGGAAGATTCACAGGAAGAATTCCCTGTCTCCCGAGGGAGGTCCTGGGTGGAGCCCCAGAAGCATTCCTCTTGTCCCTGAGACCCATGTTGCAGGATACTCTGTCGTAATTATCATTGACTGTACTCCTCAGAATGGTGTAAATGACAATGACGTAGAGTCACTGCAGGAAACCCGCAGAGAAGTGGGGACACCCAGGAGTCCAGCCTGTGCAGAGCCCTCAACCTCAGAGACCTCATCTCTCTTCCACACCCCTAGAGTGTCTCCCAGGGGTCCCTGCCTGCTGACTGCTGCGCTCTCCAGCTTCTTGTGGCTTGTCTCACTCCAGGTCCCCAGATATGGACCCCTGAAGCATCTTTGATATTTTCAGCAACGAAGTGTGGTTTAGGGTTCTCTTATGGAGAGAAAAAGCAATGCCAGGGAGAATACAGGAATGATGAAGCTGCCCGTTGACTTCCCTTCTTCCTCTCTCCTTTTGTTACACTTCCTTTTGGTTTGGGTTTAGGGTTTTCATTGTTGTTTGAGACAGGATCTCACACAGCACCCCAGGCTGGCCTGCAAGTCACAGCAATCCTCCTGCCTCTGCCTCCTGAGTGGTAGGATTTCAGGCATACACTCCCACTCCTAGCCTCTTGTTTCCAGAGCTGAGTTACATGAGTGGTGCTCTCCATCTCAGCGCTACCCACTCCTGCTCCTGTCAACGGCAGTCCAGCGCAAAAAGGCCTTTTCCTGTGTCTAGCAGTTTCGCCACTGCTACCCAAGTCGGTTCTGCAGATCGACATGAGTAGGGCCATTCCTGCGCATCCTGCTTTGACCATTCACAGCACCTGGCAGAACCACACCTCCTACCAGCCCTGATGAAAAGCCTACCCAGAAAAAAATATTCAGTCTCTCCCTGTCTCTACTGAGAACCTGCTCAAGATCAAGCCACCTCCTCATCCTGCTTTTTTTTTTCTTCTTACACATGAGTTATGAAGTATCCCAAGGTCCGGGATGGCAGAGGAAACAGGCAGGGTCAGTTTGCCCAGCTTTCGATTTATCAGACTTGCACAAAGTCAGGGGTGCAAATACATGAATCTCCTAGTCTACCTTGGCCCTGCCTGGAGGAAACTGTCATTTTGGAAAGATGAGCTTGTCCATTTCCACCACATTGCAAGAACATGGAGCATTACAAAGACATGGAGTAGCTGGAATGACCATTTCATGCCAGGGTAGGATGCTTAAATGAATACAATTTGTGTGTTGTTATTTCGGGGTATAAGCTAGCGGTGCGGGAGCTGGGCCGGACAAAAAGCAGGGCCCCGCTCCCCAAACACTACACTGGGGCTCTGGGTTTATACATCAGTCTCATAGCCAATGAACCTGAGTCCATATCAGGTTGCTTCTAACAAATGCCACCTTGCAAAGACGGCCTCAGGCAGGTGTCCTGTCTTAACAGTGCTCGGGAAGATCCAACCATGAGAGGATCAGTCAAATGTAGGCGTCCCTCTACCCAGCCTAGAGCAGTGATGCTGAAGATTCCAAGGATGAAAGGTTTGAGTGGGGAGCAGCAGTTGTCCTGACTGTCACCAATCACTCCCTGAGTCCTCCAGGATGACACCTCCATAGGTCAGGTACCCTGTGTCAGCTGCCAAGGAGAGCCGCTGGCCCTTGCTAAGGTGTCTAAGTGCTTTGACAGTCAGTTAGAGCCGGTAATTAGAATTCACTGCAACTTCAAGAACACACAGCCTGGGCCTCCTGTGACCTAGGTGTGAGTCCAGAGTCACTACACCTGGCTCCTGTCTGTGGGTGGGCTGTCCCCTCTGATAGCCAATGAGGAGGCTATGAAGTGCTGCCACAGACATAAGAGAGAAAAGCTGCAGGAGAGTGTCCCAATTAAGCACGGTCTGGATGGGTAATTTAGGTAAGAAGGAGGGAGGAGGATAAAACTGACCCCATTTGTCATTCAAGTGTCCTTCCAGGACAGCATCCCATACCCACCCCAACCTGTGAGTTTCCTGCATCCCACAAGAGCAGGCCAGGATGGGGGTGGGTTGGTGTGTTCATGGACCTCTCCAGTGCCAGGATCCAGCATGATTGGTCTTCACTTTCACAGGTAATAAATACACTCAAACTAAAAATGCATTTGTCCCATGCATTTACCCCCACATAGATCAGGTTCTCTTTGCTAATTATTTATATTATATAGTCTCAGGGTGGTCAAGAGGACACACAGCCATCTTCCCATGCATCTTGGTGTCATTAATAGTCTCTTAACATTGATAGGCTCCTGTGGAAGACCCAAAGCACTAGTATGCTGCCCATGGCAAGGGAAGCAACAGGAGGGCCGGCAACTCGCATGCCTATCAATATTCTATCTGCCAGCCTATTTGAGAAAACCTTCCAGTCACCAACAGCCAAAACTCTTGGGTGAGTTGGACCCTTCAGTGAGACAGTTGTGGATTTAACAGCCAATCGGAAATTTGAAGACATGGGTTAGAATCTGTGATTTGTCTACTGCACAGCTTGAGTCTGTCAACTTGACACAAACTGGAGTCACCTGGAGAAAGAGAGCTTCAGCTGAAAAGATGCCTCCTTCAGACTGCCCTGTGGGCAGGTCTGCAGGGCATTTTCTTGGTTATTGATTGATGTGGGAGGAGTCGGCCCACAGTCCACTGTGGGCAATGCCATCCCTAGGCAGATGGTGCTGGGTTGTATAAGAGAACAGAGTGAGTGAGCCATGGAGAGTGAGCTGTGTTCCTCCGCAGTCTCTGCTTCCATTCCCGCACTGAATTCCCTCCATGACAGACCTGTACAGCAAACAGCCCCTTTCCTCCCCAAGCTGCCTTGGGTGCGAGTGGCTTATTACATCAACAGAGAAACTGAACTGGGGGTTTGGTTTCCTTTGTGAACTGGGAGCTCCCTACCTTCCCCATTCCACCCTCAAGGGCAGTAGCAGGTATCCTACTCAGGGAAGTGGCTATGTGAGGCAGGGAGAACAAGAAAGAAAAGTATTTGGAAGGAGTTGCATGGGTGAGTGTGAACCTGGTGAAGGGAGAAGAGACACTAGTGATTCTAAGAGCCTCCGAAGAATGACCCCCCCTCCCCAGAGCAAGCATGGTAGTGCACACCTGTAATCCCAATGCACAACACAAAGGCTGAGTCAGGAGAAAAGTGGCCTGAGGAAAGTGTTCATGTTTATACCTGTGCCAAAAGACAAGAGGAAGAAGAAAAGGAGGAAGAGGAAAAGGGGAGGAAGAGAAGAAAGAGGAGGAGAGAAAAAGGAAAGCGAGGCACCCCTGATAAATACCACAGCTGGATGGGGTAGATATGCTGCGGGTACAAATTCTGTCAGATACAAGACCCCAAAGCAGTATGTCAGCTGGGGACTGAATGCCAACTGTTTTCTCTGAGGTCCTTTTGGGGTTTCCCAGTGGTCAAACCAGCTGAAGTCATAGCAGGATGGCCTGCTATGTCAGCCTCCTGGGACACCAGGAAGAACCAGAGAAAGCTGGGAAATGAACAGGGTGGGATAGTAGCCACCCAAGGGCCTCTGCAAAGTGAAACTCATTCAGCGCCAGGGATGAAGAGCAAGCCCCCTTTGCTGCGTGGATTTTCCAGCGCCGTCATGAGCAAGTGAAGCCAAATACCAAGGGAAATGGGAAGTTCTGCTTTGAGTAGGATGGTAATAGCTGATGGACTGAGAATGGCACTGTGGTAGTTTGAACATAATTCCCCCCACCCATAATCCCGTAATCTCATAAGGAGTGGCACCAATAGGAGGTATGGCTCTGTTGGAGGAAGTGTGTCACTGTGGGGGCGGGCCTTAAGGTTTCATATACTGGGGACATGGTACAGTGTGTCAATTGACTTCCTGTCGCCTACAAGATATAGCACTCTCAGCTCCAGCACCACCTCTGCCTGCACGCTCCCATGCTCCCTTGATGATCCTCTGAGCTGTAAGCGAGCCCCCTCAATTAAATGTTTTCTTTATAAGAGTTGCCATGTTCATGGTGTCTTCTCACAGCAATAAAAATAAAAAAACTAAGATCTCCTATGGGATTGTGTTTGTATGCTTGGTCCCCAGTTAATGGAACTGTTTTGGAAGGATTAATAAGTATGATGGCTATTCTTAGTTGTCAACTTGACTACATTGGGAACTAAAACCCAAAAATGGAGGGTACAGCTGTGAGGGACTATTTTTCTTTTTTCTTTTTTCTTTCTTTCTTTCTTTTCTTTTCTTTCTTTCTTACTTTTTTTTTTTGGTTAATTTGAAGTAGGAAAGGCCACTTCTAATCCAGATCTTTAAGATAGGAAGGCATGCCTTTATCAGAGAGCTTTTGAGCTGGAAAAAGACATGTGTTTATAATCCAGATTTTTAGTTCAGACCTAATCTGGGCCATGCCATGCCCCCTGCTGGAAGAAGGAAGGTTTCGCTCTTTGCCTGCTTTTCCTTGGTAGCATTTCCATTCCTTCACTGGCTTAGAGCCTAACTTTTCAGGATTCTAGCTTCTACTGAAGCTCAGTTTAGACATCCAGCCTCACAGACTGAGAAACTGCTGGGTTCATGGGTTTTCTGCTCTCAGCCAGTTATTGTAGTATTAGCTGGACCACAGCTAATCTGTAAGTAATTCTAATAAAGCCCCTTTTCGAATATAGAGAAGATTCATCCTGCAAATTCTGTTCTTCTAGAGAAGCCTGACAAATATAGGAGGTGTGGCCTTGTTGGAAGAGGTGTGTCTTTGTTGGAAGAAGTGTGGATTTATTGGAGGAGGCGTGGCTTGTTGGAAGAGGTGTGGCTTTTGAAGGAGGTGTGGCCTTATGGGAAGAGGTGTGTCACTGGGAGCAGTCTTTCAGGTTTCAAAAGGCCAAACCACGCCCAATCTCAAGCCCTCTCTGACTGCAACTTGCGGATCAGATGTGATCTCCCAACTACTGCTCCACTGCCATGCTTGCCTGCCACCATGGTCCCCACCATACCATATGGTAATGAAACTGTAAAACGAGCCCCAAATTAAATGCCTTCCTTTATTAGTTGCCTTGGTCATGGTGTCTATTTTCAGCACTAGAACAGTCACTAAGACAATAGTGACCTGTCACCCACAAAACCAGCCTTGAATGTTCTATGTCCAGGAAGGCAAAACTCTACACCAGATAAGTGAAGTCCTCTGTCCCTCAGTGATCTTCCAGGGCGGGCATCATGTAAGATCTCATGGATAGACCTGCCTCACCTCAGGCACCCCCATGGGCTGGGGAGAGAAAGGCCACAGGAAGTCAAGGTTAGTCACTGCCTACAGCAAGCCACCTGACCCCCAGCACCCAAGGCATGGGTCTGATTGTTTGCTCTCTTAACAATTCAATGTCAAAAAAAAAGTGATATCTTAGGTCACGTGCAGCAGCCTAAGCCACCACAAGAGCATAGGTCAGCTCTAGCCTTGGAAGGCCTTGGCAAAGGTTCCCTGGGGTCCTGTCTTAGTCACTGTTCTAACGCTGTGGAGAGACACCATGACCCCAGCGACTCTTATAAAGGGGGCTCGATTATAGTTTTAGAAGCTTAGACCATGATCACCATGCAGGGAGCATTGTGGCAGGCATGATCGGCATGGTATTGGTGAAGTACTTGAGAGCTCCATCCTGATCCACAGGCAAAGAGAGAGAGTCTGGGCCTGCCTTGGACTGTTGAAACCTCAAAGCCCAGGACACACTTCCTCCAAAAAGGCCATACCTCCTAATTCTTCTAAACTCTTCAAAAAAGTTCCACTTCCTGATGACCAAGCATTCAAATATATGAGCCTATGAGGGCCTTTCTTATTCAAACCACCACAGGTTCTGGGTCTTATTTTAGGAGCACATCCTTGACCTGAGAAGATATTGAAGGGTCACTCAGTCTGAGCCTCTGTTTGACAGATAAGGAAACCAACCAAGACCTAAGGAGGGAGTATGATTCACTCAAGACCAGACTTTGGTCAGTGTTCCAAGCCACACATCAGTAAGATGCATATGAGAACCCATAGGGATGAAGTCCTTGTCATGATATATACAGGCTAAAGGCACAGGCCTCAACATGACACTTCATCCTGGTTACCTCAGCCTAAAGCCATCTGAAAGGAGAGCCTCAACTGAGGAGCTGACTAGAAAAGATTGGCCTGTGGGCATGTCTGATGTCTTCATTGCTAACTGGTATAATAGGGCCCAGCCCACTGGTAGGTGGCACCATCCCTAAGTAGGTGGTCCTCAACTATATAAGAAAAGTAGCCGAATATAAGTTGGCCTGAAAGCCAGCTTGCAAGCAGCATCCTCCACGGTTCCTGGTGTAGTCTTTGGCTATGATGTGAGTCCCTTGGTCAGAAGCAGTGTAATGTGGACTAGCAAGCAGGCAGCCCTCAAGACCTTGCCTTCGTTCCTGTCTTGATCTCTCAAGATTGTGACCTGGAACTGTAAGCCAAATAAACCCTTTCTTCCACTGGTTGCTTTGGTCAGTGTTTTATCCAACAACAGAGAGCAAGCTAGCAAACAGCCTGAGTTCAATGGGTTCAACCCCTGCTCCCCGGCTGTGTGAGTTTGGGAAAGCTATTTCCTTTTTTCAGTCTCCATTTCCTCATCTTAAATGGATCCCTAAAACTTTACCTATCTCAGAGAACCATTGAAAGATTGAGAAAGATATATGAAGTAACTGATATAGACAAAACCACACAAAAATTCTTCTTTTTTTTTTTACCAGTTCACTGGACTATCACCAGGAATGATCCATTTTCTCCACAAGATGGACTATCTTCAGCCTTCTGTCAGGACACGGAATCCAACCAAGTGGGAGGACTTGAGTCAGCCTAGAGCCTAGCGAGAACTGCCATCCTTCCACAAAAAGGAGGGTGTGTTTGGTGCCCACAAAGTTGAAGGGACATGTGCCCACAGAGGAGCATGAATGGGCTCCTAGACTGAATGTGGGCAAGACTAGGAAACTAGCACACCCGCAAAGCCCTGGCATCCTGGAAGCTAAAGTGGGGTCACAATTCTTTTGAGTACCAGCTGCAATGAGTATCAGCTACACTGACCAAGAGGCTACAGCCTAGGCCCTGAGTACCTAGCCCCATCATGTTGGTTTGGGAGCTCATCAAAGCTACCCTCTGCTGGAGCTTCTTAAATACAAGGATCCACCATGGATGCCACATGCAGCCATAATATTGTTTCCCTCCTCTCCCCCAGACCAGGAGTTTCGATGGTAACTGCGGGTGGTACCCTACACTCGGAAGCTATCTCCACACTTCCGGGGGAAGCACCAGAGCAGAACTTCACACCCAAGCTCAGCTGCCTAGAGGTGATGGGTCATGAAGTCAGGCACCTTATTATCCACCAAGTCCACTGGCCAAGGGACACAGACTGAAAAAGAGTGATTAAAGAAAAACAAACCAAAAATGCTTCCGGGTGAAATACCCAGGTAATCACAGGAAGAGAGCCCCTAATCACTGTCTTGGACTTTGCTATGGCCGAGCTGGCCTAGGGCTCTGATCTAAACCCCTGCGACTCTAAAAGCTGCATGAATAGTTCATTTCCCAGCCAAACTGCCACACAGGGAGACAAATAATTTAAGTGGAGACAATGCTTCACCAGTAGGCACATGTTAAAGATTTTTTTAAAAATCACAACCCAGGGAAATCCAGGACGAGACAGAAGGAAAAAAAACAACTTTTGCTTTCTTTGATTTGCTCTGTACCAAAGCTGCACACAGTGCCTTGGGAAAGAGCCCTCTCTGCGCCTCTGAGGGAAGGAATGAGGGAAGGCACCAGCCACGGCAGAACATCAAGAAGGACCACTGTCCTGGGAGGAGCAGAGGGGGGAATTTAGGCAGAGAGAGACTGTCATGAGTTCACAGGGAGACCATGGTAGATCCACAGGTAATTTGCAATGTGGTTGCTGACTGTCCTCTAGAAAAGACATCAGATGGCTCTTCCCTGGTGGGGCAGTGCTGCTCAGTGGCGGAGAGCTTGCCTAGCATGAACAAGGCCCTGGGATGGATGCCCGACTTTATAAAAAAAACAAATAAATGAAGTGTGTGTGCATGTGTGTGCTTGTGCATGTACGTGCATGCGTGTGGGTGTGCGCATATGTATGTGTGTGCATGTGTGTGTGTGCGCGCATGCGCATGTGTGTTGGTGCCAGAGACTCTTAGGTGTTGTTCCTCAGGCTGGCTGTCTACCTTGTTGTAGTTTTAATGAAACAAGGACTGGGACGTGGGACACACTAACTAGGCTAGGCTAGCTCACACCCCAGGGATTCTTCTGACTCTGCCTTCCCAGCACCAAGTTTACAAACACGTGGCAGCACAGCTGGTTCTTTAGTTTAATGGCGATGAGACTCAGGTCCTCGTGCTTGCTTGGCAAGCACTTTCTGGAAGGAACCAGCTTACCCGTCCCAATTACCTTTCAAAAATAGTTCTTTTCCAGAGATACCTATAGATGAGGTCTAACCTTGGCATTTTCGTAGGATAACCTTATGCTTTCTGAGTGTTTCACTGAAGCCCCACTACCTCTACCAGGATCAGGGTGTGGGTTATAGCTTATTGAGTACCCAGGGCCTAGCTAGGCTCTAGCCTCTTGGTCAGTGTCAGCATGAGAGCCATTGTTCTCCAGCCTGACCTTTAAGACACGATGACTCATTGCACATTCTCACATACATTTGCAGACACAGCCATGACTCACAATAAACTTGTCCCATTCAAGCAGATCTATGATGGAAGCTGGTTAGCAGCATGTGTGCCCTTCCTGGGAACCGTATTCTAGACACACAGAGTCAGGAAGGTATTCCTGGTCCAAGAAAGAACTCACAGCCTCCACTACTGAATCCATCCCCGGTGGCTAGCTAGCAGTTTCCAGGAGACTAACATGGCCACCCCGGGACCCCGAAGGCAGTTAGAAGTTGCCTGCACCCAGTCGTTGTGTGTTTCGGAGGACAAATACAGAATGGCGCTGCTCTCCAGTGTTCTGCAGAGCATGCCACGCTATAGACAGAAGTGTTTCAAGTCAACACAATATGAAAAAATTCAAAATAAAATGAAAAGTGTCTGAAAACAAACCAACATAAATATACAGCAGTCCTGTTCATTATGATTATTTATGATCCTAAGAACTGGCACCATTACTGTGGTTTCCCTTCCAAAATCTCACCAACTTGTTACGACACAGAAGTCTCCCAGGCCTATAGACTTCGAAAGGTGGCTTGCTCCAGCCCAAAGTTATTTCCCGTCAGGATGACACCCGCCCCAGGTGCATATGTGATGCTTGTGAGCAGTGAAGACACAGGAGAGCCAGCCCAGACTTGCCAATGCCCCTGATTAAGCCGGGGATACGCATTGCAGATATCTGATAGGCACTGCCAATCAAACAAATTGCTCCAGGCACCTGTGAGGGGCCTGAAGAAAGGTCTCAAAATCCACTCCTCCCTGTGGGTAGAGGTGGGGGGTGGACACAGCTCAGGGAACATGCTGGGCAACTGTGAGAATGTCATCCAAGGATGACAGGACCTTTCTCTTACAGCCCCCCTTCCTCACCCCCTCTTGCCACTTCTTCCCTCCACCCTTTCCAACTTTCCTTGCACCTTCTTGACAAGTAGTCATGGCCACATCACCTCCGCGCTGCTGTCCTCGCGAGCCGACCTGCGCCTCGCGTGTGGGGCCCAGTGGTCATGCTGTCCTCGTCTCTCACCAACCACATCTGACAGGAGACACGGCGCTCACGGCACCTGAGACGCGCTGGGACTACACAGGTAAACCAGAGGAGTCCGTGTTGTCTCCCGAAGAACAACAGACGGAAAGACATGACATCTGCAGCCCGGGAGCCCACGACCGAATATTCAAAGGTTCATCATGCGGCTGATGAGGGCCAGCAGTGCATGAGGAAGGCAGGAGGGGGCCTGGGAAGGGGAACCCGACTCTGTCCTCAATCAGGGGAGAAAAGGAGCTCACATGTCACTGGGCAGGGAGGGCAAGTCAAGGGTAATTGGCAGAGAGGAGTGCTGCCCCCTCCTGGCACCTGGAGCCCACCAGTGGCTGTAGACCCCTCCTAGATCTTTGGTAAACTTTTCAGCCTTAAGAAACTCTTCCCTGCTCCTTGGGCCCCACCCCACTTCCTGAAGTCCCTTTCAGTCTCTGTGCCCCTCCATACACCTTAAGACCCCCTGCTCCTAGGCGTCTCCCTCAGTTCCTCTGAGCCTCACATTCCTTGGAGGCTCTCCTACCTCCTTGGGACTCCATCCAGCTCCTTGGAGACCTCAGAGCAAGCCCTTAGAGCCCCCTCCTTGTAGCCCCACCCAGCTTCCTGACAGTATCCTCCCATCTCCTAGAGCACCACACAGCTTCTTGGAGCCCCTAGCTTCCTGGGGCTCCATCTAGCCCCATCCATTTCCCTTATGGTACCCTCCCATCTCCTGGAGCCCCATCCCTGGACAAGACCAGATCCTCCAGACACGAGTAGCCCCCAGGGCTGCTGAGAAGCCAATTCTTCCCCTCAAGGCTTCTTACATGACCCAAGGAGACAGGGCTTCTCCGTGGAGCGAGGAACGCATTCTGTTAGCTCTGGCATGGTAGTTTAAAGTTGCTATATCGTCTTGCCACTCCTTTTTGGTGAAATGTCGGAATGGAGAAAAACATGAAGTATTTTGACTGAAATAAATGCTTTCACGGAAAACAGAGAGCCCTAGAGAGTATTCTCAGACTTGAAGAACGTCATACTATTTTAAGCAGGTGACAGTAATGTCACTGTCTGAGAGGTTAGGATTTTTTTTTCTCTAGGCTTACAAGAGGGGAAAAAACACATAAGTTTGCTTCGAATAGAGAAAGTTAAGAAACATGCTTCCCAGTCGCATGGATAATTCATATACTACAGTGACATATCTCCCTGCAAGAAGACTTCAACATAACTAAACGGCGCTATCAGAGGCTGTGTTGGCTCCTTGCAGAATCAGAATGAAGCACAAACATACCCTTCATTCTGAATCTCCCCCACTTCCGTTGTTCCAACCACATCAACATGACTGCTATATCCTGGTTCAAAAAGCCTAGGGCATAGTCTAGGGCAAACCTGGGCAACAAGCTTTAGCTAGCCTTGAGCTAGAAGTTTATTCTAGACCTTATTTAAAGAGGAGAAGCATTACCCCTCCTCCTTATTTTCCTTCGGTTCCCAGGCAGTACTGAAGGGGCAATGGAAGGGCAGACAGCCTATGCGGCACCCACAGGCATGGATGGGATTTTTGTAAGTCTTGCCAGGATGCCCCACTTACCAAGGTCATGACTGCTCCCTGGCTTCGTCATTTTCCTGGGGTGGGGGTGGGGCTTTCAATACTCTTTTGCAGCTGTTGGAGAAGGTGACCCTGCTTCTTGGATTTAATGGGGAGTCTCCTACTTTAGGGCCAGAGCAGATGAAGACCACATGGAAGGGGCCCCATTGTGGAGTCTCCACCCCAGTTGTCTTGCCCCTCACCTTCCTGTGACAATTGTTGCCTGGCTCATGAAGTGGAAGTACACTGCCCACTGTCAGACTTCTGCCACTGAACCCGGGGGTCACCAAAAACAGACAAGAAGATGGAGGCTCAGGCTGGAGAGATGGCTCAGCAGTTAACAGTACTTGCTGCTCTTGCAAGCCCAAGAGCAGTTCCAGGTCCCCACATGGCAGTTCATAACTGTCTGTAACTCCAGTTCTAGGGGGTCCAATCCCCTCTTCTGCTGACTTTGGACATCAGGCACACACATAGTACACAGACACACATGTAGGCAGACACTCATAAGCATAAAATAAAAATAAAATATTTTATTAAAAAGATAGAAGTGAAGTCACCAGGTTCTCTATGACTCTGAAATCAGGAGAACATTCAGGGCATGATGCGGACAGAGGGGCCTAGGGATATGCACTTCCGCCAGCCATGCTGCTGCTACCGCATTACATTTATTTATTTATTAAGACAGAATATCTCTGTGTAGTCGAGGCTAGCCTCAAACTCATTATATTATACAGCCTAAGTTGGCACCAAACTCATGATTCCTCCCTCTGCCTCCTCACAGCTATACCATGTTCAACTTAGAAGATAAAATTTTTGAGCCAGGCCACCCTTAGATGAAGCTGACCTTCCTCAACCAAAGTCTACTGCGACTAATGAATGTCACAGAACGCCGAGCTTCTGGAATTCACCTAAACCACCCCACCCTTTCTTGCCTGTACCTCGAGAAGCCATTGCTAAACTAAAAACACATGTATACACACACATACACACACAAAGACACATGCACACAGACATACACACACAAACACACATGCACACACACACACAAAACAGAACACACATACACACAGAGAGAAACAAGCACAGAGAGGCACACATACACACACAAGACAACACACACAGAGACACACATACACACACAGACACAGACCACACAACACAGCACACGCATATACACACATACAATCATGAAGACACAGACACAGAGAGACACATACACACATAATACACACAGAGACACACAGAGACACACACCTCTACTTCCCTGAAGTGACTCAACACACAAGAGTTCCAAACCACATGAATGGGATTTTCCTTTAAGGGAGCCTCACCTCCCAGCAAACAGTGATGGACTAAGACAAGTGCTTTGACAATCCACCTGCTGTCTTATATCAGGGTCCTAGGACAGCATGGCTTCAATAGCGTTGGGATTTCAGGGTCTGTGTTATTCTGCTGCAATAAACTCATGAGTTCCATTAACTTGGGCTGCAGTGGTCTGCCCAGATCGCCATCCTGGAAATGGGTCACTCCTCTGAACTGGGACCTAAAGAAGCACTGCAAGCCCGGAGACCTGGGCGGCCACAAGGTGAAATGTGGAGCAGCTGTATAATTCTTGTGATCTTTGGTCTTCATTGTCACCATGATCCAATCTGAGACTGCCTGGAAGGCGATCTCAGTGGGAGATTGTCCAGCTTAGATTGCCTGTCGGACAGGCCTGTGACGAATTACCCTGAGTATGTTAGTGAACAGAGGTGGGAAAACCCATCTTCATTGCTGGCAGGACCAGAGCCGCAGGAGTGAGAAAGCAAGCTGAGATCTAGCATGCACGTGTGAATCCATGCTCTCTGCTCTTGGCTGGGGATGTGATGTGGGCGGCTGCTTCACCTTCCTGCAGCCTGAACTTCTCGGAGATGATGGACTCTCAGCTGAAATATGCCTCATTATTGCGAAGTGGTGGAAGGCGCAGGGTGAAGGCTTCGTTGAAGGAAGTCGGTTACCTGGCAATATACCCTAGGAAGGGGGTGTCTTGTCCCCAGGCCCCGCTCTGCTTCCTGTCCACTAGAAAATGGGTTGGTTTGGCTTTGCTATGTGCTCTCTGCCTTGATGCTCTTCCCAAACACGCTCACTCACCAACTCACATGACTAGACACCAAACTCTGAAAACATGAGCCCACGTAAGCCCTCCCTCCCTTGCGTTGTTATGACAGCTATCTCACCACAACAGAAAACTAAGAACCGGGTAGAGATGCTTTTGATTGACATGAGGCCGATCAAGGGAGGGATGCCGCAGGGACTTCAAGATTTAGAACTTTATTCTGGCTTAGGGATAAGTTTGGGTTTCAATACCAGCTCGTAGGAGCTTCCCTGTGACTCACAGGGAATTCTTTTTCTAATGGTAAACAAAATCCACCAAGCTGGAATCTGAGGTCCCCCAAACCACAAAATCCTCTGGGTGATGATTCTAGTGATCTTGAGTCTAAGTGACACTGATGTCAGAGGGAAGTCCCCGCCCAGCTTCAAGGGGCCACCAATCAGCTCCCAGTTGCTGGTATGCACCATTGACAGACAGGCCTCTCCTTTCCATGCACACTGCTCCATCTTAGGACGAGCTGGAGTCCCTACTTGCTCTTCCAGCCTCTCCGATTTTATGCTGATCGTTAACTAAGAAAATTTCCCTCTAGAGATTTATTACATTAATGAGCTCTGAAATTACTCATAGCAATTAAGAATATTGTTTTTAAACTCTTCAGAAATCATCAAAACACATCGGCTGTTTTCAAAGAAGCCTAAATAAAGGGTCCAACTTGTTTCCCAAACATCCCCAGTAGCTCCTTTCACACTGCTTTGGGGACCTTGGCTCCCCAGGCTCCAAGACAGACATATGCACACCCAGCTAAGGGATGCTCAGCCTCCCAAGGCAGTGATATCCTGGCTCTCTCCAGGCCTGGGGCTGAGGCTGAGCAGCCAGGCAGGGATGGGAAGACTGACTGGTGGGGGTTGGGTCCTTTGAAGGAAGGGGCTTGAGGGTTATAGCACACTCCACTTCCTGCCTCAACTCTCTGCTTCCTGGCCATCCATCTGGATCTGAACAGCTGCCTCAGGTTCCTGTCACCACGGCAGTGAGCCATTCTGCCACCATGCCTTCCCCTCTGTGGCAGTCTGTGTCCCCTGAACTATGCACCAAAATACAGCCTTTAAGTTGCTCCTGTCAGGGATTTTTGTCAAAGCGAGGGCAAAGGTAACCAGTACATTGTCCCATTGACAGACCCCCGACTAGGGCCTAGTTCCTGGCCCCGTCTGGGTCCTTGTCTGGAGGCACTCCTTACAGTTCGTCTTGAGGATCTGCCCACTCTTGCCTCATTCCTATAGCTATGGCACAAGAACTGTATTTGGCGACGCTTCTCCAGCAAGGAAGCTGAGATGCCGCTGGCCAGGCTGAGCTGCAGACTTTTTCTGAGGCTCTCTGGATTCTCTCTGAGGGAGGCTGTCCTCACACTCATGCCGTGGGCTCTACACTGGGATATCTTTTAACTCTTAACTCAAGCATGAAGATTTGTGGGTCCCTGTAGTTGCAGGGCACAGCTCAGTGGCACACAGTACATGCCAAGCCTGCTCAAGACGGCAGTACCTCTTGCATTACCAGCCCTCTGCCTGGCTTTATCCAGTTTGTGACTGTCAGGGGAGAACAGAGAGGCCTAGGCAAGGACAGCGGCACAGACCTGGTGGCCCAGGCACCCTGGGAATCCCGCTGTAATTCCTTTAGCCACCCCTAAGGCTGCACTTCCGGGCTCGGAGGCCNGTTCGTTCGTGTCCCGCGCCATCTTTCCACCCGCGGAAGAATAATATTACCCGCCGTTCCCCTGCAGCTGGACAAGGAGGACACCCTTCGTTCTGTGGTGAGTTCCAGGGCCAAGAAGTCATGTTGATACTCCATAGAGAGGACAAGGAGGGTTGCCACTCCCAGAACTGAGCACAGAGCACCTGCAGGCCCTTGGAGAGCCTTAAGGTCTTGAATCAGAGGAGCCTTGATTGTTCAGGGTCCAGGACTGCCAGGTTCTTCTGCTCCTTACCCCACACTGCAGCCGCCTACTCATACTGCAGGATGATGACCACCCTCAGGGCCCGAGGGATGGCAAAGTTCCCAGGGAAGTCCCAGGACAGGAACAGTGGATGGGAGTGCCTCAGTTTCCTTCTGCCTTTGTTTCCCATCTGTAAACGGCAAGCTGTCAAAAGGGCCCCTTCCTCTCCCACCAGCCCTGCCATTGTCATGGGGACAATGCGCACATTTCCCGTCTACCAGATCCTTTCTCCATTATCAATCCAGGCTATAGAAGCCTCTCCAGGTTCCTCATGACCTTACTAAGATGCCTAGCAGCCCAGGCTAAGCCTTCTACCTCCCATCCCACCTCCCAAAGCCCCCACGCTCTAGAGGCACCTGCCTTGGGATCCAACGCAGTAAACAGAAAAAATGTAGGTTGCAAGGTCTATAAAGGACACCAAGACTGACTGGGCCACTTTACAGAGAGGAAAACTGACAGGTCCAGCACAAAGAACTGGAAAAACCAAAAACCTCAGCTGCTGCCCTTGCTGGCTAGCTTGTATCTGCTTCTCCTCCCAAACATGCCCCAGGAAGCCGACCCAAGGAGGGTCCAGGTCATCTGGCCTCAGGGCACTGGAAAAATCATTGCTGCTCTTAAGTATATGTGACCCTGGAATGCTTTTCCCCTCCCTTCCAGAACAAGGTCTCACTATGGAATGCACCATCCTGGAACTCGCTATAGAGCTCAGGTTAGCCCCAAACTTGCAATCCTCCTGCCTCAGCCTCTGAAGTGCAGGATTACTTTGAGTCCCATCATGTCCAGCCCTGAGGGCTTTTATTAAGTTCTTCAAGGCTGGAACTGAGCGCAACTTGGCTTTCTTGGTGAGGTGGTGAATTTGGTGGCTACCTTCAAGATGCAACTGTAATATCTACCTGCATGAAGCCATCAAAGCCATGTTGCTTTTAGTAATTTTAGAAATTCTTCGAGAATTTCATAAAATGGAAATTTTATTGACGCATTAATCTAATTAATCTTTAACAGTAAAAATCGGGAGTCAAATATTGGGATAAAAACCTGGAAGATCAGAGGAGGAGGAGGCAGCCTCCAGTCACCTCCGACCTCCACCATTCCACCCAAAAGGGCGGAGATCCTCTCTCGGCCCTGCCTTACTACTTCCTGTCTCCTCTCCATCTACAGACCCCCAAACCATTAATGTAAACTTTGGTCAGCTAGTCACTGGCTCCGCCCTCTGACTCCAAGCAAACTTTTATTTGTCAGAACACACTGAAAACATCACACAACAATGTATCTTTATTATATTCACCCTTAACTCCTCCACACCCACCTTCCTCCCCTTGCCTCTTTTTCCCCTTTTTTTATTTTTTTTATAACGCACCTGCTCCAGTTGTGCTGTACATACAGTCGGGGATGTGGGGTTTGGAACAAGGTTGGCCTACCAGGGGCCACACACACTTAAAATGGAATCTCCCTTCCCTAGATGCTATCAATTGCCAATAACTCCTCAGTTGGGGGTGAGGGCTCATGAGCCCCCCACCACCACCACCACTACTGCCTCCATGCTGATAGTCAAGACAGAACACTGCTCTCTGTAGGTCATTCCCAAATCTCAGACTTTGAAAGAGTTTTTGGGGTGATTTATGGTGGGATGGGGGAAGGCATGTTTTCAATTTTCCAAAAGCAAACATCATTTCTGGGATACTGGGGGGAGGGAGAAGACTTTCAAGACTGTTTTAAAAGTTTAGTCTGGGTATACAACACAAACCATCATTTCTAAAACTTAATTTGCTGGGGAAAGGCATTAAGGTGGATCTGTGGTGAGCACATCCCAGACAGCAAGCAAGCCCAGAACAGAAGCTGCCGTGGGAGGAGTCCCACACCAACTGGCTAACAAGTCCAAACCAAGAATCTGAGCTTCATCTTGCCCTCACCCTGCCCCCATCACCTCCCACCTCAAAACAGGTGTGTCTTCACTGAGATGTCCAATGACAAAGCAGAACCAGGGTCAACATGGGGACGGCTCAGATCTATTGGACCAGATTTGTCCAGAATGACATATTTAATGTTACTCTTCATGAAGAAGAGCCACCCTTAGCCAGAGAGACCCTTAGTCACTGGCAGGCACTTGGGCACCAGGATATGACAGAAATAAAACTAAACAATGTCGCTTGTCATCTTTAAGAGGGATTTCCACCTCCTCCCTTCATCTGAGAAGCATTGAACTTAATGAATGTGTCCTGAGTCATGACACGAAAGTGACTGAGATATGGGAATTATACAGGGGTCAACAAATGTATTTTAAACCATAAAATTAAGGGACCTCTCTGTAACTGCAGATGGTACCACTTGCAGAGACTGTCCCTGCACAGTGGGGGTGGGGAGACAGCTAATGAGCAAGATTCCTGCAAAAGCTGCCAGGAGAGAACAATCACAAAGGAAAAGAGCAATGAGAGGAGGGAGGGGAAGGAGGGAGGGAGAGAGAAAAGGGTGGAGGCTTTGCCATCTACTATCAGGCAAGTTCTGCTCCAAGGGAGAACCTTAGAAAGTGTGGTGGTGTCCACCTGTGATCCTAGCACATGGGAGGCTGAGGCAGGAGGACCATGCATCTGGGACCCACCTGGGCAATAGAGAGCGTCTGCCTGACTGGATGGGTCTGTGGCTAATGGAAAACTGTGTACCTACAGGTCCCAAACTTCCACAACAGAAGTTCATTGTCTACTTCCACATTGCTCATGCACCAGGAAGTGGTTCTTCTCTGCTGTGTTGACCTTCCCTTTACACTTGAGCATTAAGACGCCTCGGGGTCTGAACTCTGCCATCCATGGGATGATGACGGCAAAAGAAACAGAAATCCAAGCTGGGGAGATGGCTCCGCAGGTCAAGTGCCTGCTGCACAAGAGTGTGGACCTGAGTTCAGATCCCCAGCACCCAGATAAAAACCAGGAATGGTGGGTGGCACACATGTATAACCCCAGAACTGGTGAGCTGGGCACAGTCTTGCCACATGTGTGAGCTCCCAGCTCACAGAACAGACCCTGTCTCTAAAAGTAAGGTGGAAGACCATTGTAGAAAAAACACAGCTTTGACCTCTAGCATCCACACACACACGCATGTACACTGTCATACACCATGGCACACACACCCAACCCCTCTTTCCCACACACAGTAAAGATGCAGGATCCTCCAGGAAATCTAACAAAGTTTCTAGTGGGAAGCCACCTTCTCAGGAAAGTGACTTTCCAGTTCAAAGTGTTGGGTATTTCTATCCTGCAACTCATTTTTGGGTGATGATGATTTCTGAATTTCCTTTGATGAAACTCTGTCCCTCCCCCACCCAATCACGGGATTGACATCATAGGTGCCATTAGAGTTGAATGTTAATGGCTATACATCAGTTAATACACGACTTTAACCAGACCCCAGGTATCGATGACCCAATCCTGGCTAAACAATGGCAGCTGTGAGCACATCAAGATTGCAATCAGAAGCAGCATAGATGCTCATAAACAGAGGGCTGGAGGCTCTTGGCACAGGGAAGGTATAGCATGAGGGAGCTAAGGATGAAACCGACAGTAAGGCCTATAGTCTTTGACTCTGCTGGACCAAGCTTCACCTGAAGCAGACTCGACATAGAGCTTTTTGGTTTACAAAAAGCTAAAATTGTTGCACTGAGTGCTTTCCCTGACCTGTGGCATTTCCAGAACAGTCCAAGTCCTGTCTAGAACCTTGCATCCTAAAACACAAGGAACTTTGCGATCCCTAGAGAGATGGCTCGAGGCAGAGAAAAGCTGGGCAAGAACTGACAACAACCTCCTTGTCCCCAAACACACCCATCCCCGTCAGTCGTCAGTCACCAACCTCCTTCTTGTAGTTGTCAAATGTCACCCCATGCTAGGCTTTACTACTTAGCAGCTGCGCCTGCCTCTAGCTGGCACAGAGGAAGCAACACAGCAGATCCAGGTATGGGAAGAATGCACAAGTTTATTCTGCCTCCCGCTGCCTACCATCTTCTCCACAAAAAGACTGCATTGGACTAGTGGGGGAAAATCATTTTTGTTTGATTACTTTATACATGAGTACTATCCTTTCAACATTTTCCTGCCTCCTCTCTGCTCCTCCAACTCTCAACCTCCCTTCACGACCTCCTCTTCTATAATTATTACAGATCACACACACAAGTCTCCATGTGTATGTATGTGTGTGTCCTAGTGAGTCCACTTAGTGTTGCTACCGTATACATGTATTTAGAGACAACCCCTTAGTATTGGGTTGGATCACCTATGGGGGGGTTCTTCTCAGAGGACAGCTGATTCTTCCTCTCCTAGCTGCCACCGATCACCTGCAGCTCTTCATCTAAGTGTGGGGCTTGAGAAATGAATCTTATCTGATACAAAATGAGGCAGGAGAAGGACACACCCCACTGAGGCTGCAGCTCCAGCCAGGCAAAAGTCAGGGGAAGATAACCCGTGGCTTCTACCTGGCCAGTGTTAGGTTAGAGCACACGAAGAGGATTGCAAACCCTGCATGGGTAGAAGGGACCTTAAATGTCACCTCCTCTGACAGGTCTTCTTAAGTCTCGCTTCTGCCCCAGCATTTCCCCACAAGTGACCTTGAGGTATGTCTTAGATGCCTCCATTGAGGGAGAACTCCCTCCTCGCCGCCCTCAAAAGCACTTCTCCTCTGGCCACAGCTGAAAGTCTCAAGTACTCCCTTGACCTGAGCATGTGTCTATGACCTAAAAGCTCCTACCCTTAGAACACCCTGAACTCTGTCCTACCCCTTCCTGCCCCAGACAGTCTTCCATAGACATCCATCAGTCATGATACCCTGTGTGCTGGTCAGTTTTATGTCAACTTGACACAAGCTGAAGTCATCACCATCTGAGAGAAGGGAGCCTCAGTTGAGAAAATGTCTCCATAAGAGCGGCCTGAAGCCAAGCTTGTAAGGCATTTTCTTAATTCGTGATCAATGGGGGAGGGCCCAGCCCATTGTTGGCGGTGCATCTCTGAACTGGTGGTTCTGGATTCTATAAGAAAGCAGGTTGAGCTTGAGGAGCTATGAGGAGCAAGTCACTAAGTAGCACCCTCCATGGCCTCTGCATCAGCTCCTGCCTCCAGGTTCCTGCCCAGTTTGAGCTCTGCCTTGGCTTCCCCAGTGGACTGTGATTCAGGAAGTGTGAGCCAAATAAACCCTTTCCTCCCCAAGTTGCTTTCAGCCATGATGTTTCATCATAGCAATAGTAACCTTAACCAAGACATCCTGTGCATTCTGATGTCTATGAGGAATCTTCCCTGATCATCCCTCAGGTACCTTCTGGCCTATGCATCTTTGACTCAATGTAACCACTGGTATATTGTAGTTAGGGAGACCTATAGAGAATCAAATAATGGAATCTCTCTCTCTATCTCTGTCTCTCTCTCCCTTTCTCCCTCATTGTGTGTGTGTGTGTGTGTGTGTGTGTGTGTGTGTTGTAGTCCAAGATGGCCTTGAGGGTTCTGTGTAGCTGAGAATGACCGATTTTCACTTCCCAGGTGCTGGGATGGCAGATATGCAACATCAAATCTGACATCTTTACTTTTCAACAAAGAAAGGGCATGTTCTACTGGTAAAATTTCTACCTCTAAGGCAGTGGTTCTCAGCCGTTCTAACACTGTGACCCTTTAATCCAATTTCTTATGTTGTGGTGACCCCCAACCATAAAAATTATTTTCACTGATAATTCATAGCTGCTAATTTTGCTACTGTTTTAAAATGTAATGTAAATATCTTTGTTTTCCAATGGCCTTAGTTGATCCCTGTGAAAGGGTCGCTGGACCCCCAAGTTGAGAACTTCTGCTCTAAGGGCTGGGAGTGTTGATACTTATTTAAAGTCCTGATATGAACAAGAAGGATTATGAGTTCAAGGTCAGCCTGGGATGTATAGGAAGACCTTGCTTCAGAAAGAAAATAAGGAGGCTGGAGAGACAGCTCAGCAGTTAAAAGCACTTAATGGTCTTCCAGAGGACCCCACTCAGCCCCCAGCACTCACATGATGCAACTCCAGTTCCTGGGAATCCAGCACCCTCTTCTAGCCTCTAGAACTTCATGAACGTAGTAAACAAACATGTGCAGACAAAACACTCATATGCATGAAATGAAATGAGTAAATCTTTTAAAGAGATTTTAAAATTAAAAAATAAGGGAATAATGAAATCTACTTTGAGATGCCATGGGTGATACTAAAGCTTGGCCCTTTGCCTTATTCTCCTTTTACAGTGGCCCTGCGCCACCCCAGCACCCTGGACTCCTAGTAAATTAGGAGCACACCACGGCATGCAGAGTAGGGGGACAGTTTGTGGCTTCAGAGAGGAGTTGTGTAAGTAAAAATGAAGCCTACCATATTGTGGTTGATCAATATAGGCCACCCATCACTAATTGTCACCCCACTATTTTGCTTTCAGGAGTCACACAGTGGGTGACAGGCACAGACATTGATGGATTCTGACACAGACCAGAAATCTGGCTTCCTGAGACAAGAGACACAAAGGAGGGAGAAACAGTGAAGTTAGCAGACAGGGACGGACTCGGGGGCATCTCTGACAGGTCAAGCTAAGGAGGAAAATTGGAAAGGAAAGCCACTCAGCCGCCGTGTGCTGGAGTTGGCCAGGACAGCTGGAAGAAATATCACCCAGCTGGATCTCTGGCCCGGATTGTGATACATGCATGAAAAGGGTTATCAATAACCCTGCATGATTAATGCTAATGATTTATGTTAATTTTGCCATAAGCTTTATTTGTGCCCGGTGTTGAGCTTAAAGATGTCAAATCATTTCTTAGGAGGGCGTTAGAGATTTTTTAAAAGCCAAGTCTAACTATAAGGGCTGACATTCCATACATCACAGCCCCAGCATTGAGTCCAGGGTCACCATTCCCCTTGTAATTGCCTCTTGCCCAGCAATGAGCTCTTGGGAGAAGGCTCCACACGGGAGTCTGGGCGGCTGCAGGAGCATGCAGGGCCCCCTCTTTGGCTGCAGAAAGGGGCCCAGGCTTGAGAGCAGGGAAGAAAGTTGCACATGGCTGATGGTCCCAGAACCGATCTATCCATATGTGAAGTGAGCCACAACATGCTTACCTAGAGTTATCTTAGGTGGCTACATGATAGCCACATCTCTTCCGAAGCCTCAGTTTACCCTCTGCAAAGTAGGTTCAGGAGAAGCCTCAGCATCCTTCACAAGGAAGCTGGAAGGTTCAATTTCTTTGTCACTCTTTAAAGGCTTTGATCTCTGTAATGTCCCCAAATACACAGAATATTGCATTCCTGGGTGCACTCTGAGCACTCACTGCTTCCACGGGACACAGTCATGGAGGCCAGGAGCAGATCTGACTTGTCACTGATTACCCAGTTCCTACCCTGCCCGAGTTATTGATCCCAGAAGCCCCTTGGATGCCTTCACTTTTCAGGCACCATTACGTGGATGTCTAACCCTATGCTAGCTGCCAGAGTCCACGAAGGATGAGAAGGGAGGGACGTACATCAGCTTAAACCTAGCCAACACTAAACTCAAAGCTAAACCCAATAGGACATCACCAGGTGGATCACCAGTGGTAGTGGCGCACGCCTTTAATCCAGCACCTGGGAGACAGAAGCAGATGGATCTCTGTGAGTTTGAGGCCAGTCCAGTCCACAGAGCAAGTTCAGGACCGCCATAGCTACACATAGAAACTGTGTCTTGAAAAATAAAAACAGATAGGTAGGTAGACAGACAGACAGACAGACAGACAGACAGACAGACAGACAGACAGACAGACAGACAGATAAACAATTCTAGGACATAGTGTCTAGTGGTCCTGGGCTGTGTGTGTGCCTACTTTGCAGGGTATCTCAAAGAGGCAGGTACCAAAACAATAAAAAGAGAGATGGCTTGATGCAGAAGCACAAATATCTACCACCCTAAACATATTTGGGAATTAGAGAGGCCCTGGGAACACCAGCCTTTTACATCCACTCTTGATTCTTGCACAAAGCCCCATCTATGCTGTCCCTATCTTCGGCTGACTGGTGTCCCCCAGACTCCCTCTGTGGCTCCAGAAATCAGGGCTCCAGCAGTTTTGCCTCCTGTAAATCAGTAACCCAGTTTTCCGCTTTCAAAATCAACCTCTTCCTGCTCTATCCTGACAAAGCCCAGATCCATGTCTGAAACGCAACCCATGGGACTCAATCCATCCCATCCTCCCTCTTCAGAGCTGTATCTCTTGCTAGAAATTTTTGTCTATAGCTTAAAAATCAAACATTTCTCTATGTGTTGGACCAAAAGGAAATGCTCTATCTGCTTTCTTGGTTTCCTGGGATGGAGCTCCACAAAACCAGCCTGGTCCAAGTAGTACAGCACACACCTGTCAAAACATATGGCCCATGCCATTTATCAACTAATCTGTTCCAAGAACAGATAGGCAGTATCAGCAATCTGGTATTGATCTGTACAGGCCTCGGCTATTGTTCATCCCCGCGTCCCGAATGGCAGCAAGAATTAATGAAAGAGACTAAACAATGCAGAGCAGTCACTCAGCCTCACAACTTTGTTTGCTGTTCTCATTAAGTTGGCCAAAGTTTCCCCTAGTGAACTCAGAAGCTCTCTTTGGAGAAGTGAGCCCAGAAGGTCAACCCTCTTTTCCTTCCGTGGTCCAGTTGCTGACTTCCAGGAGCTGGGCTTGTCTTAGTGATGTTTCATAGTCCTTCAAAGGTCATGGAAGTAGCATGCTCGTGGCATATGAGAACCCATCCATTCTCTTCCAGAAACTGGGTGGAAATAAACTTCCCTATGATAGTCCTTCTGCGTTTGTACTTAAGCTGCTATTGTCTTGGATGAGTGGGCGGTAGATGAATGTATGCATGGAAGGAAGGATGTATGAATACATGGACTGATGAAGAGACAGATGAGTAGATAAATACATGATAGATGGATGGACGGATGCATAGATAGATAGATAGATAGATAGATAGATAGATAGATAGATAGATAG
>LOEQ01003100.1:36072-46259 GCA_001685075.1 Bramus lutescens | reverse complement strand
GGTGTGGCTCAGTGGTAGAGCCCCTGCCTAGAATCCCCAGTGAGGGGCTGGGGTTGTGGCTCGGTAATACAGTGCTCCTCCACACTGGAGGTTCTAAATTCAATCTTCGGCACAGAAACATATTAGGCTCTTCTAAACAGAGTCACTTGCCTTAGAAGAGCTTAAACAGATAAATTTCCCTGTCCTGATAGCTACAATTGCCCATTCATGCCTGGGCTATTATCATTTAATTTCCTCAGTTTCAGTTTTAGCAGCATAGAACTTTAGCAAAAGTGACCCTATTTTGGTTTAGTCTGTTGTACCCCAAGTTCATCCCAAAGTGATGGCCTCTTCTACAATTCATTTATCAAATCTCAGTTTCTCTGTCAACAGGGAAAACATGGTCACTAGGACATCAAAGGCTAATGGAGTCAATCACAATGCCACCCTCATCAGCCACTTGGGAATAACTGACACATTTCCTTTGCCCACACTTAAACATCACCCCTACAAAAATAAATAAATAAATAAATAAATAAATGAATGAATGAATAAATAAATAAATAAAAAGAAAGAAAACTCTCAGGCAAATTCAAGATTAAAATATGGCTAAGTATAAAAATTAAGTAATTAATTAAACTTCAAGTGATTAGGTGAAAATGTTTTGTAATTTGGGGATGTGGCTGGGTTTACAAAAATATTATTCCAGAGCTACATCTGCTACCCAAACTGTCGCCATCATATGCCCTTCACTCAAGCTGAAGATAGCTCCGTTTTCAAGGCTTCTTTATTAAGACACAGATCTGGGGTTGGAGAGATGGCTGGGTGCTTTCAAGCATTTGCTGCACTTGCAGAGGACCTGGATTTAATTCGGTGCACCCACACTTCAGACAGTTCCCAACTGCCCATAACTCTAGCTCTGGAGGACCTAACGCCCCCTTCTGACTTCTGTGAGCCCTGCATGTACTTGTTATACAATTGGACAGGCAGGTACACATGTATACTTGAATAAATCTTTTTTTTAAGAAATTCAAACCTTTATTAAGAGTGGAGTTTACACACACACATACAACACACACTTATATAGTAGTGCAGTATGTATGTATAAAATACTTGATTGTTTCCTGCCGAATTCCCATGAATAATTTAATGTGAGCTGTAGGCTTTGAAAGCAATGAGCTGCATTCCACGGCCAGGAGCTGGATCAGAGCTGGAGACTCAGCCATCCAGCATTGTTATGTGTCCAGAAGCCCCTGTAAATGCACTGCAAAAGGCAAGCTCCCTGGTTCCTGGGAGCCAAAGGGTCACTAGAAACAAATCAAGAGGGCACGGCTTTATTTAATTGAGAACTAAATATCTCTGCAATTGTTTTCTCTCTCCCAAGGAAGGTCATTTTGCTGTGCAAGCATGTCAGCACCTCCTGGGTGGCTCTGTCCCTGAGCATATCCAGATTCCCCAACTGTGTTGTGGGTTCCCTCTTCTGCACCACACGGACACCAGCTGCCAAACCAACACTTGGATTTCCAGCAGCCTTCCCCACACCCCTGAGCCCATCTCGCTCCTTCTCCCCCTCAAGTCAGGCACTCAGAGGTCCCACTCATTAGCCACGGAGTCACGGAGATTCACACGGTATTAAGATGGCAATATCATCTTATTGGCTATTAACACAATGTGCCAATAAACACAGTGCATAAAAATTATAAATATTCCCTCAGAGTCCATAATCCCGACCTGATACTGCGTCACACAGAACACACTTCCCCAAAAGCAGTGCTTAAAGTCGCAACGTATAAATTGAATTTTAAATAAATTTCCTGAAACATCACCAGTGGTCCTAGCTGTATTAGCTGTATAGATTGGCTAAAATCTAAGTGCAGAATGGCCATACCCACCCAACCAGAAAAGGTTGGGACGGGGTGGGGGCTCAGGGGGGAGACACTGATCTGCCTTGACCTTGAGTTGTTTCCAAGGGGTTGTTAGCGACGCATTCATTCGGGTACACTGTGAAAATAACCCCGTCTTCCCCTCAAGGGCTTCTCCTAATTACCAGTGATCATCAGTTTCCCAAAGTCAGCTTGTCTGCACCCCATCCTCTGTCAAAGAGGAGATGCTAATTGCGTTATCACCCTGCTAACACCCTCTGAAAGGATGCCAGCAAGCATTAATGGATACCACGGAGCCAATCATGGCAGACCCAAACTCAGCCAGCCCACGGTGTGCTTCTGAGTCCCACGTGTGAACGAACACCTAAAGCACCGTAGAAGAGGGTGTGTGGGGATGCTGAAGACCAGGATTGTCTTTCGGATCTTCATGAAGCTTCAGCTTCCTTGAGCTCTGGAATCTAAGCTATCACACACACACTACCCCTCCACACATGTGCACACACCACACCCTACACCACACACTTGCACACACGTGCACACACCACAACACACTGCTCCACACACACACACACACCTCAAGGCAGTAATGAACTGCATGATGCCCCAAAAGCTAAACCTTGTTTGACTTTACCCAATCTCTTTGCCTCCCTGACCAAGCTGATCATTTTAACATTGTATCTAAAAAGCAAAAGGAAGCCAAATTTGTGTTGTGTTATTTTACCTAACAAAGAATCAAAAGCTGGGGGTAGAGGAGAACACTATACCATTATAGTGGTAGTGCTAGCACTTAGGAGGCTGAGATGGGAGAGTTACCATGAGCTCAAGGGCAGACAGCTACAGAGTAAGACCTTATCTTAAGATCAGAGAACCTGATCTTGGAAGGCTGTCGGTATGACTCCTTTAGTAGGTAAGTATTTGTGGCTACTTGAGCATCATTTTCTGCAAAAACAAAAACCAAATATAATTTGCCCTTGGTCACCCTACTTCTTTTTCGGAACTGTGTAAAGTGATACTGTGGTTTTCCTGAGTCAAATACTCTTCCATGGCTCACTCAAGTGGCTACATTTTTGAACTAAAATAAGACTCAGCTATCAAAGCCTCCCCACCCCACCCCCACTCACCAAGGCCTGGCTTCAACCTCAACCCTTATGTCATTTTTTTCTCAGTCCCATTAGAAAAGGGAGAACTAACCATGGGTAGTCGCTAGCTCAAATTCCTTCAAGGACTTGATCTTCACAGAAAGTGTGAGGGGTAGGGACCCAACTCTTCTTGGAAGAAGAAATAGACATGTCTGAAATTGTGAAAACATACTGGACTCCATATAAGATAAGTCAACTTCAAATGTGTGTATCTATGAAAGAAATAAACTTTGCCTCAGTGTTGCACGGGCCAAGATTTCCTGGGTGTGACAAGCTCAGCTGTCAGATTGGTTGGGTGGGGAGACACGTGGAAACTAGGAAAGCCCACCCAGCAGCTTGTTCTAGAAACTATTGCCCTGCTGAAGAGCAACCAAGGA
Organism: Bramus lutescens; assembly: GCA_001685075.1. Taxonomy (NCBI): domain Eukaryota; kingdom Metazoa; phylum Chordata; class Mammalia; order Rodentia; family Cricetidae; genus Bramus; species Bramus lutescens. Next base: position 42,881 of record LOEQ01003100.1, on the reverse strand, counting down.
GGGAAGACCTACTTAGAGAAGCTGGGGGTCCAGGTGGAACACCAGAGGTGAAGGGAGAGTGCCAGGAGGTGAAGCTACTCCTTCTCTCTCTGCTTCTCCCTTATCTCCTTCCCAGCTGCCTTGAAGAGACTGGCTTTGTGCCCCGGCCCTTTCTACCATGTTACTCACACAGGCCAAGAATCAGCAAAGCCAAATGACCATTACTGAAACCTACAGAACCTTGAGTCAGAATAAACATGTCTTTCATATAAACTGTTCTCTCAGGTACACTGTCACAGCAGTGGGGAGGTCTGACCCACTGGAGGATAAATCTTTACTAGATGGAGCCACACGCTACACAGAACGTCCCAACCTGTGATTCTGCATCATGGAAATGACCGGAGAGGCACCCCGAGTCCCCACTGTGAAAGAAGGTTTGTCCCAGTTCCACTGATCTTGCCAAAAATTAGGGCCAACTCAATATTTACCAAATGGAGTGGTTAAACCATATGGCTTATTCATAAATGGAAATTCTGCAAATTCTTAAAATTACAAAAAAAAATACTTGGAGAAAACCATCAGGGACAAGGGCCACGCTTGCAATATATTAAGAATAAGAACAGAAAGAAAACAGAATATAAAAACTATATGGAGTAGGATCCCAAGTCTGAACAACAACAAAAATAATAGTACATCTAAATGCCCATGGGCCTGTAAAGAAATGCATAAAAAATTTAGTAATGTTTATCTCAGGATGGTTGGATTACAGGCAGCTTTTATCTTCTTCTAGAAAATTCCCTGCATTCTCAAATGTTCACAGATAAATTTGTGTTACTCCTGTACTCCAGAAGCAATGCCCTGCCTTTGTTCTTCTCACACACTGAACCCCCACAGCATTAGCTGTCAGAGTGACTTAGCACATACACCGTGCTCCCCCACCTCAGAGTGAACTCATGTGGGCTCCTCTTCCGGCCTGGGCTTCCCCAGCTCTTCACCTGAGGCCTCAGGGTCCTGTTCTGTATTTTTATTGCTTTCTCTCAGTTACTCTCATCTGGCCATTTCTCTCTTGTGTCAATGAATCCCAAGACAGGCCCCATGTTTCTGCTGGAGAGCTGCGCCGCAGAGGCAGGAAAGGGGAAACAAGGAATGGAGGAAAGTCATGGAGAAATTCTCCAAGTCCTGTGGCAAGGTGGGCCATAGGGGACTCCATCACATATGTGTTTAATGTACAAAGATCTCTTGATGGACACACTTGCTAAGAGAACCGTGGGGTGCTTCTGTTGCCTGGTGCCCCATCTCTGGCCAGAATTTGCCTTAGTGGCCCAGAAAGTGATGCCCTCATCTTGTTGGTCTCTCATCCAGACTCTGCCAGAGTTTGGAACATAAATGGTCCCTGAAAGTCCCTATGTGTTTTTACAAGCTTAGCCCTTGGAGTGGTGCTCTGGAGAGGGGGTAGAGCCTCTAAGGGCTGGGGCTTGCTCAAATATCATGGGATTCAACCTCCCCAGCCTCTCTTCTGCTCCCTGGCCATGAGCTGAGTGGGTTTTGTCCACTAGGCAGTCTGCCATGTTTTATTGCCCATCCAATAGCAATAGCACCAACTCCTTGGTTGAGATCTTGGAAATCATGAGCGATAATTAAATAACCATTTCTCTCTTATTAGTTCTGGTCAGTTTATTAGCTCTGATATCTGTTATAGCGGTGGAAAGTTGACTGGTGCAGCCTCTTGGAGGTCCTGGTGACCTGAACACATCACCAAAACTAACTATGATTGTAGGGAAGATCATGGGACTCTGCTCTGCAATCCAGGGTAACATTTACAGACAGAAGACGCAGCAGAATGAAGAAACAGGGACAAAAAGCAGATTGGCAGCCTGGCACGGTGGTGCACGTCTCTCATTCCAGACATCTTGGAAAGCTGAGTTGGGATCGCAAGTTCAAGGCCAGCCTGGGCAAAGTATTGACATTTTTGTCTCAAAATAAAATATGGAAGGGGGAAAGGGGGCTGGGAGCTTGACTCAGTGGTAGAGCCCCTTCCTAGAATCCCCCCGTGACGGGCTGGGTGCCTTCCCATCTGCTTTACAGGGGACTTGTGGGTATTTATTTAATTGCACTTTCCATGCTGCCCCGGGTTCCGTGGAAGATGCCCTATGGCTTTGACCTGAGCTGGGTACTTCACCATTCCACCAAGTTCACAGAGTCTCAGATGCCATGCTATTCCTTCTGCCTCCACTGGGAAGATGTGGAAGGCCAGGTGTCCTGGATGGCAGCATTAACTCTGCATGAACAACAGGCAGTGTTGGCCCTCGATAGGAAGCGCCATTATGGAGGGAGAGAAAGTCTTCTTCTGACCGTCCTCACTCTTTCCACCACTGACCTCCACCCTGGGTGTAAAACCAGATGCATTTTTGATACTCGTAAGTACTCTGCCCATTGGTTTATCTGCAAATGGCTATTAAATTAACCATTTAAGGGCTGAGCAGTTGCCACAGGCCTTTAATCTCAGCACTTTTGAGGCAAAGGCAGGAATATCTCTGAGTTCTAGGCCAGCCTGGTCTGCATAGAGAGTTCCAGACCAGTCAATGATAGACAATGAGACCCATGTCACACTCGTCCTCCGGATGGTGGTGACGTTTTAAGAGCCTGCGGAGCTTTTAGGAGATGTCAGCTAGCTAGCAGCATTAGGTCCCTAGGGGCTGGCCTGTGAAGGAGAGACTGGCCCCTGGCTACAGAAAAGCTCTCTGCTTCCTGGCCTATCAGTCTTGGCCCCGCAAGCCTGCTAGCTAGCCCCTTCAGAGATGACCTGCCATGCATCCCCCACTGTGCAGGCCTGAAACCTTCTGAAACTGAAGCCAGAGTGGACCTTTCTGTGAGGCCTCTGGTCACAGCAACACAGAAGTCATGGAGGCAAGAAGGTAGCCACAGACTTTCTTCATCATCACCAAGCCTTTCTGCCACTGGGCTAGGAGGTAACAAGACACCCCCACTCACTGATGGCACCTGCCAATGCCTCTTTTCATCTGCCAGGGTTCCACTGCCAGCAAACCCTCTGCTGGAGAAAGCTACCCTCCTCAACTGTGGTGGCTTGAATGAGGATGGCCCCCATAGGCTCATGTGTTTGAATACTTGGTCCTCAGGTGATGAAACTATATGGGAAGGATCAGGAAGTGTGGCCTTGTTGGAAGAGGTGTGTCACTGGGGGTGGAATTCGAGGTTTTGAAAGACTCTTGGGACTCCCAGAGATTTTTCTCTCTGCCTTGTGGTTGTAGATCAATAGGTGAGCACTCAGCTATTCCCGTCACCATGGCCTTGCTCTGCCATCAGAACTCTATGGTGGTTTGAATGAAAAAAATGTCCCTCTTAGGCCCAGAGAATGACACTGTCAGGAGGTATGGCTGTGTCTGAGAAAGTGTGTCACTAGGGGGTGGGCTTTGAAACCTCAGAAGCTCAAGCCTGGCCGGTGTAGGACTCGGCTACCATTCCCATCACCATGCCTGTCTGTGTGCCACCATGCTTCCCACCATGATGACCACAGGCTAAACCTCTGAATGGTCAGCCAGCCCCAATTCAATGTTTCCTTTACAAGAATTGCTATGGTCATGGCGTCTCTTCACAACAATAGAAACACAAACTAAAACAAATCTAACCCTTGAAACCAGAAGTCAAGTTAAATGATTTCTTTTGTAAGTTGTCTTGGTCATGGAGTTTCATCAGAGCAGTAAGAAAGTAGCCGAGACACCCATCCATGTCTCTCAGCACCCACGGTGAGACGGGAACAGGTCTTCCCTCACCCCAACACTTCCAGCTGGGATGTCACCATCCTTCAACTTCTCCTGCCCCAGCAAGGTCAGCCTGTCATCTGGCTTCAACTGCAGTCAGCCTGACGGGACAAGGAGCCGAGAAACATATGAGCAGAGGCAGGGAGGCTGCACAGGTCCCCTCTACTCTATTTCCCTGCCGGGTGTGGGCTGTCACTTCCAGGAGGTGAGACATCTTATCAAATCAGCCTTCCGTCTCTGCATAGTGCCGTGACCGTGAGGAGCTGAGAGGGGACAGCAGGTGCGTCGTGCCTGATCCTTTTATGCACTGAGGACCTGCCCTGCAGACAGGAGAGTGAATTGTGAGAGACCTTTGACCTCTTTCAGGTGAGCCTCTGATTTACTACTCATTGTGCTTTCTAACGAATCATTTGGATGTAATAATTCCGCCAGGAAGCACAAAACCTCCTTCTCGGGAAAGCAATTAAGGGAAAAATTAGCAATAAATTGTTTTCAGTACTTAACTCACCTCCAAATTTATGATGGCTGAAATTTATTGTTTCAGAGGTCTGAGAAATAGCAATTAATTTTATGCCATTTCCTGTCATTCAGCCTCAAAAGTGAAGCGTAAATAAGGAAGTGTTCACAGCCGTGGGTTTTGCAGAGCAAAAGAACAAAACCCTTACAGAAATTAGTCTGGAAGATTCCAGAACCTCAGATGAAGAGAGAGAAATACTGCTCTGTCGGCAACATTGCGCTTGCTCTGTCACCATCGTGGTTGCTCCCAGTACCCAGAACCACCCTGGGTACAGAAAAAGGGCTGCACGGGGTAGAAGAGAGAAAGTGCTAAGTTAGGTCCTGACGGCCCGGGCTGGATGTATCCATTTGCCCTATAAATAAGCGCAGATCACCTCCATTTTATTGAATTCATTTCGCAGGCAGGCAGCGCCCACGCGATCCCGGGCGCAGTTCTGCTTTTCCCCCTCCAGTGCAGCTACTAGCGTCAACCCCAGCAGATTTATGGCCCATTCATTCATGGGAACAAAAACCCTGCCACCGCTGGTCATGGGATACGCAATAGCAGTTAGTTCAAAAGATAACAGAGGCAATACCTCACCTCTCCATTCAGCCCTACACGACCCACGCTACTTTGGAGGTAATAAACACTTCTTGTTTGTAGGCTTTGAGTCATAACCCAGGGAAGGCTATGTGGCCCCACCTCAGATCTGGTTTCTAAGGGAACAGCTTTCTTCCTAACCAGGCCTCAACTCCAGCCCGCTGGCTGGAGAGGGGCCAATAGGAACCCTTCTGCAGCCAAAGAGATACCCCAGTCTTCCTTCCTGTCCACCCCTTGCAGTCGGTGGCTGGTTCTCTGAACCTTAAGCTGAGAAGTCAGACTTCAATCTGGTGCGTATTTCCAGTGCGGTGTGGTAGGGTGGCGTAGGCCCAGCACATAGTCTGCTGTCGTAGGGTGGCTTGGTCCCATCACGCGGACCAGTGTGGTAAGGTGGCCTGGTCCCAGTACAGTAGCACGTTTCTTTGACTGTCCAGATTCAAACAACACAAGAGCACAGGGGTGTGGAGAGGATTGTGCTCTACTCACAGTGCCTGCACAGCAGCCCAACTGACGTCTGAAGAAAGCCAGCGAATCTGATAGAGAAGCCTCAGAGGAGGCTTTGCCTTACCTGGTAGCCTGATAAGAAACAGGGGAGGCGGTTGGTCAAAGGAGCCACCATCCTGCAAGGAACCTGCAAGCTGAGGCCCAAACAAGCACACACATGAGGGTTGAATGAACGAGTCACTGGATTTTTCAAAAGCTAATAAGGAGGAAAGGAGTAGGAAGAGTTGGTTCCAAATGTGTCTTCTGATAGATAAAGAATCTTGGGGTCAGAGTCAGAGTAGGGGCACATTTAGTCAAAAAAAAAATTAGAACAGCTGAGCACTCTATCCCTTTTTGAAGCTAGCTGCCACCACTGATAAACCTCAACTTATTATCTGCAAAATGGGAGTATTCACTACAACTAGCTCATAGTTCTATCATTACAATTAAATGCAATTGTCCTTCAATAGCCATGGGAGATTGGTCCTAAGATGCTGTGATACCAAAATCCTCAGATGTGCAAGTCCTTTGTGGAAAATGGCATGATGTTTGCATATAACCTGTGCAAGTCTCCTGTGAAATCAGCTGTACTTTTTTTATAAATAATACTTAAGTAATGTATAGTTGTTATATTGTATTGTTTAGGGGAATGACAAAGAAATAAGGTATATGCATGTTCAATATAGATTGAGTTTTTAAAGTATTTTCAATCTATGGACTAGTTGAATTAATTGACACAGAACATGTAGACACATAGATACATGTATAAGTAGATAGATGCAAAGATATATTCATACAGAAATAGAAATGATACATAGATGAATGGATGATAGTACATATATGTGTGTATAAATACATCGATAAAATGATTTATAGATAGATGAGTAGATGATGGATGAATGGATGGATGGATGGATAATGGATGGATGATGACAAGTAGATGATATATAGATAATAAATGGATAGATAGACAGGAAATAGGTGAATATATAGATAATAGATGGATGGATGAACACTGAGATAGATAATAACATAGTTATAGTTTGCTTTTTTTGGATGATAAAACATTCTAACCAAAAGCAGCCTAGGGAGGAGAGAGCTTCTTTCAGCTCTGCCAGGTCACAGGCTATCACAGATGGAACTCAAGGCAGGAACTGAAGCAGAAACCAGGAAGGAACACTGTTGACTGACTTGCTTGCTCCCTCTCGCCGGTGCTCAGCCAGCTTTCTTATACAACTCAGGACCTTCTGCACAGGAGTGGTATCACCCACAGCAGGCTAATATCCTGCATCAATTGCCAATCAAGACAATTGTCCACAGACGTGGCCACAGGTCATTATGATCTGGGCAATCCCTCAACTGTGACTCCATCTTCCTGCATAGTTTTTGGTTGTGTCAAGGTGACAATAAAACTAACCAACATGGATGGATGGATGGATGGATGGATGGATGGATGGATGGATGGATGGATG
>LOEQ01003100.1:23426-36023 GCA_001685075.1 Bramus lutescens | reverse complement strand
GATAGATAGATAGATAGATAGATAGATAGATAGATAGATAGATAGAGACATATACACACACAGGTACTTTTAAACTTAGCATAGGGATAACCAAATAGCTTTATTACATCAGTTTAGTTGGAGAAATGAGACTCACAATAGGAAAAGGACATTGACACAGGCAGGTAACAGGAGATGGCAGGAGGATCCAGCCAGAACTACACAATGACACTCTCTCAAAAACTAATTAAGGTCTGGGGAGGCCAAATATAATTAAAAGTCTATGGAAAGAAGGTACATGTGTCTAGATCCACCTTCGGGGGGGGTGTATGTGAATGCAGAGGGGAAAGGCCAGCCTAGCTGACCCCTGGCATGGCAGATTCATACCCCGCCCCTTTTTCCTATATCTATATCCTCCGTCCTTAATTCTGCTAGGAAGCTGCAGAAACTAGGACTAAGTCTTTTGTGCTAAAAAAAATCTGTCTTTTACCTGTTTAAATCACAATGCCAAATAATTATGTATGTTTAAAAGCTGTCAAAAGTCTGGTTAAATGGTAGCTTTGTCTCAGGCTAAAAATTACTTTTCATTATGACCTATTTAGACATCATTTGAATCAAATATCTCAGCCCACACATGTAAATGTGTTTTTGTTTTAAGCTCTGCAGGTTAGGTCAGCAGATGTCTGCAACCAATACGATCACCAGGGTGAAGGTGACATGATTTACTCCAGTTGGGCAATTTCTCCATTAAAGCATGGATGTCTCGGATTCATAAGGACAGTGTTGAGCAGATGAACTGTAACGTAGCCTTGCATTTGTCATATCAGGTGATTTGAAAGGAAAGAACAATTATAAAAATGAATGTAATTCTCCGTCGAAGAGGAAAAAAAAATCCAGCTTTTGCAGTAGGGGGTAGCTAATTTTCCATAGATTAAAAACAGGTTTCTCAGCAATCCTGCTGCTGTTACATTCCACAATTAAAACAAAAGAAGAGAAGAGCTCAGTGGCAAAGCAGACAGTTGTAGAAATTAGCTATTTGGGGACCCGGAACATGGGTTTCCCCTCCAGCATCAAAGGTTATTTCATTCCCCATAGGGGCATCTCCACTGTCCATAAACTGCTCCTGCACCCTCAGCTCTCCACCTCTACCTCCCCCCGTTTCTGAGCTACTTTCAATTAGTGAGGATTATTAAACTGGAAACATTTTAAACCGCTGCCGAAGCTGCTTTCCGGCCTTATGAGCTGAGCTGGAGGCGTCACAGTAAAAACTGATTGATTAGCAAGGAATGTACTTACAGCGACTGATGCCCAGTGTCATTTTCTTTGCTTTTCATGGTTTCTTCGCTCCTTCCCCCGCCCACCACATTAGGCATTTGGCTTCTCCCTGCCACCTTCTCCAGCCAGCAGGCTCTGCCTCCGGTGTAGTCTGGATTTATCTTACCTTCAATGCTTTACTTCCCACCTAAACCCCATGGACCATCACGCATGCTATCACACTTGCATCTGCCTCTCCTGTAGAATGATGTCACCAAGAAAGAAAGCAAAACAACCAAAGCTTAAACCATGATAGGCTCTGAGTTCAAGGGTGATCGCTCTTGGATGCTGAGGTGTCAGTCCAGGGTCTTTGTCACTCTGGCCCTGTGGCAGGGCAGTGCATCATGGTGGGAGCAAATACTGGGGGAGTTCTGGTCACCCCACATCCAGAGTAAAACAGCTAAACCAAAGTGGTAGTTGTGAGGAGGTGAGAAAGTAGAGAGATGGAGCTTAGCCCCCCACCCACCCAGCACACCAGCAAGCCTTCAGGCTTGTGTCAGCCTAAAGACTTAAATCCTGAGTCCAGAGGCAAATGAGAAAATAATCCAAGATGGCGATGATACTCACTGATAAATGCCCCTGTGTGTGNGCAGCTCATGCCTTGAAACAAAATCTTTCCTTCTAATCAGTATTCCAAAGAATCATTTGGATTCGGAGAGGCTGTGGGGTGCGTTTACGTCCTAAAGTGGGGTGAAAACAAAGGAAACGAAAGTTTGCAATCCAGCCAGTCTCCCATCTTGAGTGAAGTTTGAAAGGGTTGGAATGAGTTTGCATTGTGGAAGACATACAAACACCCAAGGAAACAGAACTACAGCCTGAAAGGAACTATGCAGATCTTGATTCTCAGATCACCCCACCTGGGAACCTGATTGCAGCTGTGGGCAGCTGCCCTGGGGTGGCACCTGCATGAGTAACAGGGTGACATTCATACAAAGCCAGGAAGATCTGAAACTCTGAAACTGGAAGGCCTTGCAAGTTCTAGAGTAGTTACACATGTGTTAATTGTACACAGCCTTTGGGAAACATTTCCCATCCAAACAAAAATACTGCTGAAGATTTTATAGACTACCGAACTAATAAGAAGCTTAAAATTCTAGTTTAAGACAAAATTTCACCCTGTTTCCATCTCCCAAAAAGTCATTAATGATTTTTTTTATTTATCTTAACAGTAGCCTTGACATATTCCAGGCAGTTCACTTCTGGAAACCCTCCCCTTATATTGCCCCACAGCCTGCCCTACTTCGCTTTGCTACTGCTGTGGTGAGTCAAACTTGGGTGGGGAAAGGGCTTCTCTGAATTCCAGCTCACGGTCCATCATGGTGGGGAGGCAAGAGGCTTTCTATTGCTGTGAAAAATGCCATGACCGAAAGCAACTCAAAGAGGAAAGTGTTTTGTTTTTTTTAATATTTTAGAACTTACAGTTCATAATGAAAAGAAGTCAGGGCAGGAGCACAAGGCAGGAACTCACAGGAGCAGAGGTCATGGAGGGGTGCTGCTTCCTGCCTTGCTCCCCATGACTTGCTCAACCTGCTTCGTATATAGCCCAGAACCACCTGCCTAGGGGTGGCACTGCCCGCAGTGGGCTGGGCCCTCCAGTGTCAATCATCCATCAAGAAGTTTTCCCACAGGCCACTCTGATGGAGGCGATTCTTCAGCTGAGGGTTCCTCCTCGCACAGTCTATTGTGTATCAAGTTGACAAAACACCATCACAGTCATCCTCCTAAGGATCCATGGTAGCAGAACCCTGGGGTTCAAGCCCCCAAAGCCAGCCTGTGATGTTGAACGACTAGACACAACCCCTCCACATCGGCCCTCAATGACACTAACTATTCATGTCATATGTAGGGAACTAATAAATGCTTTCATAAAGATTGTTTTATTATTAGTTTTTGTGTGGGTGTGGCCATGAATGTGTGTGGACACCCATGGAGGCCAGAAGAAGAAGGTGTCAGGCGCTCTGCAACTGGAGTTACAGGCAGTCATGGGCATCCTGACATGGGTACTGGGAACTGAACATAGGTTCTCTCGAAGATCAGCAAGCACTCTGAAACACTGGAGTCATCTCTCTGGCCCCGATAAACTTTTACTGAACGAATGAATAAAAGCATCCAACATTTAAGAAGAATCTAAAAATTCGGTCATGAGAAAATAAAGGCAATTAAATATCACAGGAAACAAACAAATGAACATTCTGTTACTGGGAACCCAGAGACTAGCCTTCTAACCCTTTCTCTAAAGGTGGTGTAGGCTTACACAGCCTGTCATCTCAGTACTCAGGAGGCTGAGGCAGAAGGATTGCCCTGAGCTCAAGTTCAGACTGGCACACAAGGTACAAGAGCAGCTGGGGACACAAAGAGAGAGGCAAGACCTTATCCAGATTTAATGACAACTACATGCACCAAAAAGAAGGAAGGAAGAAAACAGTGATTTCTGCTCAGCAAACATATCTCTCTGCAGATCAGAAGCACTGAGAAATCCCCTCTTTCCCTCTGTTCCTTCCAACGAGTTCTGGGACTGCCAAAGCCTCTACTTCACTGCCTAGAGACTAGAAGCAGAAGTCTAAGTCCTTGTCTCCTTAATAACAAAGGATAATATTGTGAACATATCCCTGGTAAGCGTTTGAGTTTTATGTGAACAAACTCTGCCCTTATATTAATGTGGGTTTTGTAATGAGCTGAAGCAGCCTTTATAACTAAAGTTATAACACACCATAACGTGTCGAGGCATCAGGAATGTTGTTTCCTACACTAAACAGCATGACTTTAAATTTGTAGCCAATCTTTTTAAAAAATACTGCACACGGTTCAGTCTTAAAATGCCATCCACTGAAATGCCTGGCAAGAAAATCCACGACTTTGTGCTGGTTCGTTTTGATCATCAACGTGATTAGATTAAGATGCACCTGGACCAGAGGTAGGGGATGCCTGTGGCGAAACAGTATTTACCAGACAAGACAGTATCTTTGCCCACGTGAACTCACAGAGGCTGTGATCACACGTGCAGGACCTGCACAGAATCAGAACAGCCCAGCAGGGAAGGGGAAAGGACTCACCAAGTCTCACCTGTGTCCAAGGCGCTCTGGGCAATTGATGGCTCCTGGAGGAGAGGGAGTGGGTTTTCTTCAGAGATGTGACCCCTGAGGAGCTACCCACGCTCCAGTGGATGACCGTACATGCCTGCACACAGAGGCAGCACTAATGCTCAGTCAGTTAAAGTAGCAAAGCATCACCTGCAGTCGGGGGGAGGGAAGCATTCAGGGGATTGGAGGAGGAGTTGGAGGGGAGGGATGGGGTGGGGTTGATTTAAATACATTTTATGCATGTATGAAATTCTCAAATTATAATAGTGATGATGATGATGAGGCAACATCTGGGGTATTACCAAGACACACATCTGGATGTAGGAGTGTTTCTTGGGGGCACTGTCCTATGGGCTGGGGTCCCAGACTAAATCAGAAAAGGCTAAAAGAAAGAGCCAGCTGGGTGCTAGCATGGGCTGGGGTCCCAGACTAAATCAGAAAAGGCTAAAAGAAAGAGCCAGCTGGGTGCTAGCATTCATCTTCCTGGTCCGCTGAGATGTGAACAAGTGGCCTCATCGTCCTGCGTCCATGCAAGCACTGCCGTCGTCCTGCCTCCGTGCAAACGCTGCCGTAATGACCTTCCCTCCACGATGAACGCCACCCCCAACCCGGAGACAAATGACCCCTTTCTTCCTTAAATTTGCTTTTTCCTTTAAGTTGCTTCTTCAGTTATTTTTGATAATATAATTTAAACAAGGCATTTCTCCCTTCCCTCTCCTCCCTCCAAACCCTCCCACATATCCCACCCTGCTCACCTTCAAATTCACAACCTCTTTTTCCGTTAACTCTTATTGCATGCATATACTTGTATGTACATACACACTTATTCCTCAATACAAGGGGTTGAGTCCATATAAAGTCACCTGTATATGCGTTTTTAGGGCTGATTTCTCAGGCGTTTGGTCATAGCAATGAGAAAACTAACTAAAGCAGGCTGCAGGTAATTTCTATACTGTTGGGATATTTCTGTTTGGCATTCAGCCAAGGTCCCTCCCTGGACAAAGAAGTAAACATGATCCCTAATAAGACAGTTTTATTTCTGGGCAACACAATCCTAGTTTGCCGTGAGAGTTCTTACAACGTAGCAAAGATTAAAGAGCCAGAGCAGCCTGGTAGAGTCAGTAAAACAGAGAAATGGTGCCCAACCCTGTTCTTAGCCAGGACCCTCAGCCTTAAGCAAGTCCCTTGGGCTGCCTCCTTCCCAATCAGGATGAAGAAAATGCTGGATCCAAAAGGCAACCATCAGGACAGTGTCAGGAAAGAGAAAAACAACGTGACGTTGTGTGGGGGAGACTCCTGCTGCTACTCACTTCCCAACCCAAGCTGATAAGCTATAACCCTTGCCTCTTGGTCATCAGAGCTACTCAAAGAACACCTTCACGTGACCTTGTCAAGACACAATGCCTGGTTTATCTCCTGAATCCAGGGTTTTAGAAATTCCAGGAAAGTTGCACATAAGAGAGAAATTTTTATGGATGGATCAGAGGGAAGGGAGATAAATGGGTGCTTGCCAAAAATTCCTGAAGAATTGAGTAATGGAGGTTTCACGTTGAAAGACCCTGGAAATAAACTAAACTTAACTAAACCGAGGGCAACAAGAACCAGAAAATGACATCTATGGAAGTTAATGGTCATTGTCAATTTGAATAGATTTGGAATCAAAGACATGCCTGTATGTCCTTGAAGTTTTTTCCAGACTTAAACTAGTGTGCGGGATCTTTCCTGCATGCACATGGTGCAATCCCATGAGCTGCAGACTTGGTCTGAATAAAAAGAGGGGAAGCAAACAATTAGTTGACCCATGCTTTTTCCAACATGATAAACTGTACCTTCAGACCAACAAATCCTTCCTTCTTGGAGTCACTTTTTCAGTCGGCTATTTTATAACTGTAGCGGCAAAAGTAAGTAATACCACAGCGATGGATTTCAACCCTAAGAATGAAAAAGACAGTTCTAAGTCCATGCTGATATTCAAGGATACTTGAATGAATAAACAAGGGGAAAGGCTGTGCACAATGCCCCTAGCAGGAGACTATGATTCCCTTCATAGCACTGCAAGTGAGTAAGAAGGGGGAAGAAAATCAGTGGCAGAAGGAGGAGGAAGAAGAGAGAAGGATGAAGATAGGAGGAGGAAGGAGAAAGAGAAGGATGAAGATAGGAGGAGGAAGAAGAGAGAAGGATGAAGATAGGAGGAGGAAGAAGAGAGAAGGATGAAGATAGGAGGAGGAAGGAGAAAGAGAAGGATGAAGATAGGAGGAGGAGGAAGGAGAAAGAGAAGGATGAAGATAGGAGGAGGAAGGAGAAAGAAGAGGGGGAAGTAAAGGAGAGGAGGAAGAGGAAGGAGAAGAGGATGAGGAAGAAAAGGGGGAGGAGGAGGAAGAAGAAGAAAGAGAGGATGAAGAGAGGAAGGAAGAGATAGGAAAGGAAGAGGAGGAGAAAGAAGCTGGGAAAGAAGAGGAAGAAGAAGAGAAAAGAGTGAAAATAGGGAGAAAAAAGGAGAGGAAGAGGGGGAGAAAGAAGAGGGCAGGGGAAGGAGAGGAGAAAGAGCGGAGGAGAGGAAGGAGAGGAGGAGGAAGAGGAGGAGGAAGAAGGAAGAGATAAGTATGGAGAGAGAGGATGAGAAACAGGGGGGATGACTGGTACAGAACATCAGCACTAAGCATACAAGACCTGAGGTGGGCAGCCATAAGTAGCATATGAGATTAGTGGGCAAATGCATATAAGAAATGCTGTCTATGTGGTCTCAGAAGCATCTCTCTACAGAGCAGTAACATGACAAAGGACAGAGAGATGGATCCTGGAGGAAGGTCCTTAAGTGACCAAAGAGCATCACTTGTGTGACACATGGACTCATCTGATTTTTAAAGCTGATACAAGGGAGTGTAATATCTTTTCCATTAAAAAAAAAACTCTGTTACTGGACTGACAAGATGGCTCAGTTGTGAAATACACTTTCTACTGAGCCTGGCAACCTGAGTTGGAACCAACTCAATGGGAGGAGAGAACAGATGCTCACATGTTGTCTATAAGCACACAATGACACACACACTAACTAAATACATCAAAAATTTAAGTTCTGTTCTTTATATTAGAAATACATGGGCAAAAATGAACAAAATATTTTTGTGTCATACCTACATTGTAAAGTAAATAATACTTTATTTTTCTTTTATTAATTTTTCCATTTATTTTGCATCCCTACTGCAGCTTCCCCTCCCTTCTCCCCTCCCATTCCCTCTCCCCACCTCCCNTCCCTTCTGCCCCCCCCCAATATCCACTCCTCCTCTGTTTCTGCTCAGAAATTGTCAGGCCTTCCATGGGTGTCAATAAAGCATGACATATCAAGTTAAGGTAGGACTAAGTTCCTCCCTTTGTATTAAGGCTGGGCAAGGCAGCCCAGTATGAGGAATAGGTTTCTAAAAGCCAACCCAAGTGTTAGGGACAGGTCTGATTCCACTGCTGTGAGTCCCACAAATAGATCAAGCCACATAACTGTCACACATATGTAGAGGGCCTAGGTCAGTCCCATGCAGGCTCCCTAACTGTTGCTCTAGAGTCTGTGAGCTCCTATGAGCTCGGGTTACTTGTTTCTGAGTGTTCCCTTTGACGACTTTGAATCCCCCGCCCCACTCCCCTGTTTGTACAATACTTCCTCCCTCTCAACAAGACTCCTGGAGTTGAGCCAGTGTGTGGATCTCTGCATCTGTTTCCATCAGTTGCTGAATGAAGGCTCTCTAATGACAATTAGGGTAGTGACCAATCTGATTACAGGAGATGTCCAGTTGAGATACCCTTTCCACTGTTGCTAGGAGTCTTAGCTTGGGGCATCCTTGGATGTTTCTCTGGCACCAGGTTTCACCCTGATCCCAAAATGATCCCCATCCAGACATCTCTTATATTACTTTCCCTTCCAACCCACTCCCAACCCACCCAATCAGATCCCAAATGTTCCCATCCCTACTTCCCACCCCCAGTTTACCCAGGAGATCTCTTCTGTTCCCCCTTACATGGAAATCCATGAGTCCCTCTTTGGACCCTCCATGCTACCTAGCCTCTCACGGGCTATGCATTATAGCCTGGTATCCTTTCTTTTACATCTGATATTCATTTATGAGTAGGTACATAGCATGTTTCTCTTTCTGGATCCAGGTCATCTTATATATTTATTTATTTATATTTTATATCTCTGGGTCTGTGTCTGGATAATTGTTTTCTAGGTTCATCCATTTGCCTGCAAAGTTCATGATGTCATTATTTTTACAGCTGAGTAGTACTCCATTGTATAAAGGTATTACAGTTTTTTTTATCCGTTCTTCAGTTGAGGGACATTTAGGTTTATTTCCAGATTCTGGCTATTATGAATAACACTGCTATAAACATAGTTGAGCAAATAGCCTTGTGGTATGATTGGGTGTCCTTTGGGTATATGCCCAAGATTGGTATCACTGGGTCTTGAGGTAGATTGATTCCCAATTTTCTGAGAAACTGCCATATTGATTTCCAATGGGGCATTCCAAGTTTGCACTCCAACCAGCTGTGGAGGAGTATTCCCTTTACTCCACATCATCTCTAACATAAGCTATCATTAGTGTTTTTAATCTTAGCCATTTGACAGGTGTAAGATTTCAGCACAGAATTCTACCAGACTTTCAAAGAAGAGCTAATAGCATTAATCCTTAAATTGTTCCACACACTAGAAACAGAAGGGACATTGCCAAATTCTCTTTATGAGGTTACAGTAACCCTGATACTCAAACCACACAAAGACTCAACAACAAAAAAAGAGAATTAGAGATCAATTTCCCTCATGAACACTGATGGAAAAATACCCTCACACACACACACACACACACACACACACACACAAAATAATACTGGCAAACCAAATCCAAGAACACATCAAAAAGATTACCCATCATGATCAAGTAGGCTTCATTTCAGAGACTCAGGGATAGTCCAACATATGAAAATCTGTGAATTAATCCACCATATAAACAAGCAAAGAAAAAAAACACATGATCATCTCATTGGATGCTAAAAAAGCATTCAACAAAATCCAGCACCCTTCATGATAAAGGTCTTGGAGAGATATAAGGAACATACTTAAACATAATAAAAGCAATATACAGCAAGCCAACAGCCAATATCAAATTAAATAGAGAGAAAATCAAAGTGATTCCACTAAAATCAGGAACAAGAAAAGGCTGTTCACTCTTTACATATCTATTCAATATAGTGCTTGAGGTTCTAGCTACAGTGATAAGACAAAGAAAGAAAGATAAAGCAGATACAAATTGCAAAGGAAGAAGTCAAACTTTCACTATTTGAAGATGATATAATAGTATACATAAGTGACCCCGAAAATTCTACCAGGGGACTCCTACAACTGATAAATACCTTCAGCAACATGACTGAATACAAAATTAACTAAAAAAAACCAATAACCCTCTTATATACAAATGAAAAATAGGCTAATAAAAAATCAGAGAAACATCACCCTTCGCAATAGCCACAAGCAACATAAAATATCTTGGGGTAACTCTAAACAAACAAGTGAAAGACCTGTATGACAAGGACTTTAAGTCTTTGAAGAAAGAAATTTGAGAGGATATCAGGAAATGAAATGACTTCCCATGCTTATGGATCAATAGGATTAAGATAGTAAAAATGACAGTCTTACCAAAAGTAATCTACAGATCCAATGTAATGCCCATCAAAATTTCAACACAATTCTTTACAGACCTCGAAAGAACAATACTCAACTTCATATGGAAAACAATGAAAAAAAAACAAGATAGCTAAAACAATCCTGTATAATAAAGGAACTGCTGGAGGTATTACCATCCCTGATTTCAAGCTCTACTGTAGAGCAATATTAATAAAAACAGCTTG
The DNA here is from genome assembly GCA_001685075.1 of Bramus lutescens. NCBI lineage: Eukaryota > Metazoa > Chordata > Mammalia > Rodentia > Cricetidae > Bramus > Bramus lutescens. The sequence continues at coordinate 25,758 of LOEQ01003100.1, read as the reverse complement.
GTATTGGCATAAAAACAGACAGGTGGACCAATGGAATCAAATTGAATACCCTGACATAAATCCACACACCTATAAACATCTGATTTTTGACAAAAATAAAAAGCCAAAATTATACAACGGAAAAAGAAAGTATCTTCAACAAATGGTGCTGATCTAACTGGCTGTAGAAGAATGCAAATAGATCTATATCTACTGCCATGCACAAAACTCAAGTCCAATTGGATCAAAGACTTCAACAAAAATCCAGTTATGCTGAACCTAATAGAAGAGAAAGCTGGAAATAGCCTTGAACCCATTGGCATAGGAGACAACTTCCTGAATAGAAAACCAGTAGCACAGATATTGAGAACGACAATTAATAAATGGGAACCCATAAAACTGAAAAGCTTCCATAGGCAAAGGACATAGTCAATGAGACAAAAGAGCAACCTATAGAATGGGAAAAGATCTTCACCAATCCCACATTTGACAGAAGGCTGATCTCCAAAATATGAAAATAACTCAAGAATCTAGACATTAAAATATCAAATAATTCAATCTAAAAATGGGATGCTGATCTGAAAGAATTCTCAACAGAAGAATCTCAAATGGCTGATAAACACTAAAGGAAATGTTCAACATCCTTAGCCATCATGGAAATGCAAATGTAAATGACTCTGAGAATACTTTATTAATGATATACTTCAACGATAAGATTTTGTAAATTCTTTTATTGGGTCACTAAGATTTCTGTTTCCAGTAAATTCATCTCCCAATTGTTCCATGGAAAGTAAGCCTGTAAATCTTGGCAAGGGCCCATTTTCAATAATATTTGATTGATGTTCATTTGGGGTTGATTTTCCATAGGCACAACTGTGCCCAACATGGTCTGGATTTTGCAATCTGTGGTCACAAAGGGACAAGACTCCGATTCACAGACAATACACATTAGAGCACACCCAAAGCTGTTGATTCTCAAGGAGTCGTTTTTCCAAAAAGTTTTAACTCTTCTTTGGAACCAGTTTTGTGTGAGTCTGAGTTTCATTTTCCACGTAAATTTACATAATGGCACTTTAATGCTTCCACTGACATTTCCTGTAACTTGTGGGGATCACACAGGGTACTGAAAGTGGTTTCAGGGTTTGGACATAATTTAAACTGCCTGCTCAATTTTTTTTCCTCTGTGTGTATTCAATTACAAGGGAAAAATAATTTTTAGAATGATGTCGTCTCTCAGCCGTCATTAATTGCCTGTACTGTTTCATTGAGAGGTGAGGCACTATGAGGTTTCCTCCTCTCCACGTTAATACATCAACCCATCTTGTGTAGGCATCCATATTGTTGAGATGTCATGGGTGCAGTTTCCCTGTCTCAGATAGAGGGCACTGTCTCACAGCAGATGTCCTGTTCTCTGACTCTTACAGCCTTTCCTCCCTCTCTTCCACAATGTCCCCTGCACCTGGGCTATAGGGGGTGTGTTGATAGATGTATCTGTTGGGGCTGGGCACCCGAAAACCGTTGTTCTCTGTACTTCAACCAGTTTGGGAGTTCTGTAATGTCTCCATCTGCTGCAAAAGTTTCTTGACCACAGAACAAGCATCACTCCCTAATTGGTTATCCAACACAGAATGAACGGCCTTGAAATCACATACAAGTGAGGAACAATAAATGGGTTGCATTGCATATACATATATACATAACAATAATGATTCAAGAAAAAGAGGCCATGAATTTGAGAGGGAGCGGGAAATACAGGAGGAATTGGATAGAGAAGAGGAGAAAGGGGGATGATGTAAATAGAGTACTCATATATGGAATTCTCTAAAGTAAATAAATAAACAAAAGGTATTCCAATATTAAAGGGATTATCTGAAGCATCATTTGAACCCAGCATTCTCCTGCACCAAATGTAATGATGCTTAGCTCAAAGCCTGTGGATAAGTGATTTTAGAACCAGAAATTCTAAATATAGTTTCTGATGAGTCGTCAGTGTGCTTTATTGTGATTGGCATGCTTGCAATTTTATTTTGCAAATAATTGAGTTGCAGAACATGTTGTTTAAAGTTCCACCAATCATATCCAGATGTTCAGGCCAAAGCTTTAATATTTGTACCCACAAAAAAAGGAACGGATTGCCTACTTTCCTGTCATGATAAAACTCCACGGCCAAGGCAACTTCCAGAAGATAGGATTTATTTGGGTATACGGTTCCAGACCAGTAGAGTCTGTGATGGAAGAGTGTTGGAGGAGACTTCTGGTTGGTTCCCAGCCACCCAGCTAGCTTAGACTCAAAATAATCGCACAGAAACTGTATTAATTAAATCATTGCTTGGCCCATTAGCTCTAGCTTCTT
>LOEQ01003099.1:186595-213029 GCA_001685075.1 Bramus lutescens | reverse complement strand
GGGAGGAGATGAAAATTTTTAATAATAATAATAATAATAAATCTAAAAAAAGAAATGTAAAAAAAGAAGGTGAAATAAAAAAACACAATCATCTCATTAGATGCTGAAAATTTTTTTTGACACATTGAATGTCCCTTCATGTTAAAATGTCTTGGAGAGATCAGGAATCCAAGGAACATATCTAAATATATTAAAAAGCTCTAGGCAGCGAGCCAATTCATGTTAAATGGGAAGAAACTCAAAGCAATTACACTAAAATCAGGAGCAAGACAAGGTTGTCCAATCTCTCCATATCTATTCAATACAGTACTTAGTAACACTAGACAAGTAAGATAGCTAAAGGAAATACAAATCAGAGAGGAAGAAGGCAAAGTATCATTATTTGCAGATGATATGATAGTATACTTAAGTGACCCCAAATATTCTGCCAGGGAACTACTACAACTGATAAACACCTTTATTAAAGTGGCTAGCTATAAAATTAACTCAAAAATAAGTAGCCTTCCTATATATAAATGATAAACTGACAAAGAAACCAAGGAATCAACACCCTTTACAATATCTTCAAATAATATAAATATCTTGGTGTGTCTCTAATCAAGCAAGGGAGTTTTGTTCTTTTTAATACAGACGATAGCAGGCAGCAAATCATTTCCTTCACTGTCTTCTCATTTCTTAGTGACTTCTTACTACAGAGGAAGCCAAAGGTTGCAGTGCCAGCCCTTTGACCATTTCAAGGACTCTAAGAAGAGTTACATACACTTTTCTGTTCTTTTGAATTTTGATTTAAAAATTTTAGACTGTATATTTTGATCATATTATTTTCCCTCCCCAAGTCTTCCCAGATTCTCCCTATCTTCTACTTTCCCAAATTCATATTCATTCTCTTATAAAAAGAAGAAATTAAACTCAAAGCACACAAACTAAAAAGAAAGAAAACCAATAAGTCATAGACTAGAAAATCAAAACAGAAAAAGGAAGCCCACTTTATACTGACCTGAGCATGGGGTCATGCCCTGAAGTGTAGCTGATATACCATGTGGCACTCCATTGAAGATAACTGATTCTCCCTCTTCCAGAAGGTATCAGTTATAAATAGCTTCTTGACTAAGTATGGGAATTTGTGTCAGCTTCCAGTTCATACTGATCTGATATGATCTGGTGTGAAAATGTGCAGGTCTTTTGCTTGCTGCCACACTCTCTGGGTGTTCATTTGTGTATCAGTCCTGTTGTGTCTGGAGCACACTGTTTCATTGAAGGAATTCATCACTGCTGGCTGTTATAATCTTTCCATATCTTCTTTCTCTTTCCTTTTATATTATTTCATCCTTTTATATTATCTTTTCCCTGTATATTTGATAAAAATATTCCATTTAGGACTGAATCATTCAAAGTCTCTGGCTCTCCTGAATGCTGTCTAGTTATGGGTCTCTGTGTTAAGTGCCATCTATTCCAAGATAAAGCTTCTTGGATGAGGACTGAGCAAGGCACTAAAAGGTATAGCAATAACTCATTAGGAGTCATTTTATTGTTGTATTTCTTTAGTAGAATTGTAAGTACTAGGCTTTCCCCTAGATCCATGACCTATCTATTATCAGGGACTTAGCCATTTCAACAATGTTGGCTTTGGTTCTATTTCACTGACTGGGCCTTAAATCCAATCAAAATGTGGTTGATTATGCTATAACATTCACACCACTGTTTTATCAGTATATTATTTAGGCAGATCTCTGTTGTAGGTCACACGATTTGTATCTGGCTGAAATCAATGGTTGATTTTTCTTCAGCAGCATTGTGCCAAGTACTTTTTAGCTCAATGAATGCTATTTAGCATCTTGGTGGGTTGCCATTTGATTTCTTCACATTCAATAAAATTAACAGGTGTGTCTTCAACAATGGAGCCCCACCATCATGTTATAGCCAGTAATCAATAGCCCTGGCAATGAATTGTGTCTCCAGGATCCCTTTGACCAATGTTATATAGCCCTTTTCTGACACTGGTATTTAGGAGCCATAAAATGCCTAGTTAGGGCATTATCTACTCCATTATGTGAATATTGAGAGGCACAACAAAGAGTTAAGGCCTTTTTGAAAAGTCATATTGAATCCTAATACTCTATAATTTTCCATATATATAATATATTGCATATGTATTTTAGGAGTCACTATTATTATTAATGTAGTGATTCACAGCTAGTAAATTATACACAAAATCAAAATTAATTGTCTCTATCTATTTGTCTATCTTTCTATACATATATATATATTTAAGTGTATTGTGACATATAAAACTCTCTATAAGTAATTATGAAATAAAATGTTTGGTAATTTTATTATCAATGAATGTTTTTATTTTAAAAGATTCATGAAATCTTCCATGTTTTAAAATATTTTATCATCTTGTATCCTGTCTCTATTTCAACCAGGTGTGCATTTCATGTATTCATCATAAATTAGTAAATAAGTTAGATAAAATTTTATTAAATATTACATACTATATCAAAGGAACCCTAATTTCTTGCTCAATTTTATTTAAGACAAAAATAATTTTCACCTTGCATAATAAAAAGTTAATATTTGTCAATAGAATCCATTTTTAAGGAAAGTAGATACTTTTGATAGCTTACCTGATGTGCAGTCAAATGACTTATATGCCTAAGATTATTTGGCAGAACTACACCTTTCATATTCATACTAGACTACAGGAAAGTAACTGATACAGTATTTTCTCCTCAAGTTGTTTTGAATATTAATTGAATAAGCAATTAATTCCTTTATTTGGGATAAGAGAATGCTGGTAATTAAGTAATAGTATGAGTGTGTGCACATATATACATATATATTTCTCTATTTGTATCTGTTCTTCTGTTGTATTATTCAGATATAATGCAGAGTATTTGACAGGCTTCAATAATTATTGCTTAATAAATAATTTAGTGAAGTTCTACTCACAAAATTCTTGTCCTTAACAAAACTGGATGTTTATATTCCTGATGATCTGATGTCATGATATCCTATGAAATAAAGCTGGAAACACAAAAATATGAAGGCAAGAACATATTTTAAGCTTAATTTTATGGGAGTAACTCAAATCAAATTTTATAAAAACACAATTATCACAATGTTTGAATGTTTGAAATGGAGCATAAATTTAATCAAGTTACCTTATTCAAATGTGTGAAATATATTGCTTTTACTATATGGACTAATAAGAGAAAATAACAAAAGAAACAAAATTAAAATATTTTAAATAATGAATTTTTAACATGAAATGATCAAGGTGTTTTTTTTACCATTTAAGTAACAATAATTGTACTTTCTTTTTTAATTTTCCGAAAGAGTATTTGAGATTGAAAGTAGGTAGAGTCTGATAACAGAATTTGAAATAAAAACCAGGAATTTGAAGGTGATAGTAATGTATCACCTGTGTGCTTTGTGACTGATTCATCAATAATCTGCTGAGACAGCAGGAAGCTGTCTTACTTCTGCTCAGTTCAATAGCATTCACACAGAAAACTTCAGGTAGAATGCAGTTCACCACTGCTACCTTCTGTTATCATGTCTGATAACATGATAAAAAAAACATGATTTTTGAAGGATAAGTACCATGTGAACACAATGGAATAGTATTAAAATTGTGGTTTTTATCTGTTAAAGAAATATTATTCCTTTTGTCAAAAAATGAAGACTGTGAAAATATTAATTTTACATCTTAGCAATTTCATTTTCCATGATGCTATGTGATCCTATTTGATGTACCTGGAAAAGGTATGCAATAAAATTTTCAAACACCCAAATATCAACAGCTGATTTATTTATGTAAATAACCTCATTTCATTTTTTGGTAGAGATACTCATTGCTTGTGGAAGTATAGATGACAGTCGGGGAAAGAGATGATACATGATAGTTGCATAGATGATATATTTCTTTCAATTCTGCCACTAGAATATCAATCAACTACTTACAATTATGTAGTTAATTAATAAATTTTGACTTCTCAACTTAAAAACGCAGAAGCATTACCAATGCCCTTTCTCTTAATATCAAATTATGATGTTTGCTATGAACTTTCTAAAGTTAATCTTAAATAGTCTTAAGGAATTACCTGAGGCTACAAATAGAAGAAGTAAAATCATCCCAAATAAAAAGGAACTGTAAGGTGGAGACATAAGTAAGTTGTATCTTTACAGGAAAAAACAAACAAACAAAAAAACCAAAAGAAAAGACCTATCTGACAAGAGGTCTCAGAGACACGTCGTGGGAATGGGTGGGGAAAGTAGGATCATATGGACCTCTGCCAACTCTCTTCTCTACAAATACTGGGGGAAAACTGGAAGCCAACATTTTCAAAACTCTAGCAGTTAATCAGAGGCTTGCAGCAACCTAGGAAGTAACTTAGTTATTAAAAATATCTAACTCTGTAAGGAGAATGAAACTTGTGACATTACAACTTTCTGGTTTCCTAGTCCACCTTCTTGAGCTTTGTGGAAACACTATAAAGTGAGAGCAGTCAATCACAAGGGGCAAAATGGAGTTTCAACCTTCAATGCCTCATTCTCAGAGAGCTGTTGTTATTTTTCACATTTGAAGGTTCTCTGGGAAAATGTAATGGCACAGTTCCTTTTATTTACTGTAACTTGTAACTCACCCACTGAAAATGCTCTTTTTCCTGGAGACATTTATCAAAATTATTTATAGATATCTTTTTTAGTTTGACAAGTACCTGAGGCAATACATAACAGTGAGAACAAATAATGGACACATATTAATTCTTAAAAGGGAAATCAATGGATGCACAAGTTCATAGGGGCTTAGAAAACTTTTGTATGCTTCTAGACACCTATGGTCACATGTATGTGTGGAGTTACGAGTATACCTTGTATTTTATACTAAATTGTGTTATTCAAAAGTTCATATTGATGTAATAAACCCTAGTATCTCAAAACATAACTTTAATCACAAATGGAAGAACTAGGGTACATTAAGGTCATATTGGAAGTCACTTTACAATGGCTGGTTATTTTTAAGAGAGAAAGAAGACAAACACACATAGGCCTGTGAAGAGACTGAGAAAAGCTGCCATATTTAAGAAGAGGGGTTAGACCATTTAGAAAGCTAACAATGGTGGTCCCTTGATTTTCTAATTATTTTAGTTAACTGTTCATTGTTGTGATGAAACACCATGAACAAAACCAGCTTGGGGAGAAAAAGATTATTTCAGTTTAGAGTTTATAGTCCATCATTCAGAAAAGTCAGTCCAGGATCTCAAGGCAGGAACATAGAGGCAGGGGCATAGAAGCATTGACTGACGGAAAGACTATGAGAGAGTGTGGTTTACTGCCTTGTGTTCCATTGTTTGCTTATTAAACAAGAAAATACCCCCAGATTCACCTATAGGAAAGTCTTGTGGAGACATTTTCTCAAGATTCTCCCTTTCCGGATATGTCTAGCTTTATGTCAAGTTAACAAAAGAAGTGTCCAGAAAAAAGCAACCAACACAGAGTTCTAGTCTTTAGAAAACTAGGAAAATTAATTGCAGGCGTTGAAGTCCCCTGTCAGTCCCATTCTATGGCAGGCCTAGCAGCAAATAATCTCAACCATACAAGTTCTTAAGAAAGGCCTAAGAAGGCCTCCTCCACTCTATCTGGCTCACAAACATAGCCCCCAGTAATAATACTTGGAGATTTAATCTAAGAACTTATGAACACCACTTCCATTCTGAAAAAGGAGATACTCTATGATGTCAAATGCTGATTAATGTAGGTTTTGTGGGTTTAGTCAAGCAGACTCCGCCTTACAAAATACAGTTAAAATGTCTGGGGGTAGAGAGAAACTATTCCCAGAACTGTCACACTGTCTACTTTTCCTTACGAAATCATGCAATACATAAAGAAGCAGACGAAAAGCATAACTTAGACAAAGACAAAAACTAACAAATTGAAACTTGGTGAGGAATCAAAGTCACAGGTATTGAAAGTAAAGCCTTTAAATTAGTTATTTAAAACACATTTAAAAAATAATAGAGGAAACTCTGTTCCAAGAACCAAAATAAAAGTATAACCAAACTGAAAATGTTAGCAGAGAAATAGTAATTGTAAAGGAAAAGAACACTAAGGTAGAGAAATTCTAGGAGAGAAAACGTCCTCTGGATGTCATGGCAAATGACAATAAAACACACCTAAGAGCCACCTCACCTTCTGAAAGACAGTTGTGGGACATTAGTGCTGTAGACTCAAAAACAAGATGCTGTTTGGTCCTCTTCTTGGTTTCCTTCCTCGGCTTTGGTTGCTTCAGGTGGCTTCTGGCTGTGGTCCATAAGCCTTGGCAATGGTACTGCACTTCAATACCTTCCGCTCTCTCACAGGACCTTGGTTTCTGTCTCAGACGAAGTCTATCTCACCTTCCCTTCTAGGAAGAAACTTATTGCACCCAGATCTGACCTATGTTATCTCCTCGACCCATAGATGATATGAGGGATTTCAGCTCAGTCATCTAGTTTTTTGAAGTTTTTATCTCTTTTTTTTTTAAATCTTTTTCTTTAAATTCTTTTTTATTTAGCGCAAACCAACATTATTGATTTATCCAGGAAAACTAGTTGGTAGAATGTAGAAGTTAATGTTCTTACGTCTAAATGGAGGGAATTTGTCAAAGGTAAGTGATATATCAGTGTGTGATTATGAGAGTTCTAATATTGTATTTCTACACTTAAATTCTTATGCTTAGAGGATGAACAAATGTTGCATCCTATAACACAAGAACAGTCAAAACTAGAGAGCAAAATTCTAGAAACATTGAAGAATTTTCAGCTTTCCTCTTTTTATTTATGATTCTGCTTGTTTTTTATATTAGGAAAAATTCTACATGGTCACAGAAACAGGCAGTGAGGTTGAGAAATGGCAATAGAGTTAGGATCATAACATCATCTAGAGTGGATAGAAAAGGGAAGGAAAAGCTTCATTTGCAGAAAAAAAAAAAGCCAGGACGACAAAATGAAAGTCAGTGAATAGGAAAGAGAACAGCGAGCACAGAACAAGGTGGAAACACTCTACAGATGACTATAGACACTGTTCGAGTGAGATGGTGTTTCCGTGGATACCATCCTCGTTGTTACTGCAATTACATCTTAGAGCTAAACAGATAATTAGCACTTACATCTACAGGTACACATTTGACAGCAGTGTCTCAAGGCTCTTTATTACTATGCACTGAAGTTCTCTCTGGAGAAATATAAGACATTTAAGAATTTCACTGTGTGACCAGGTGATGACTAAAAATGGTTCAAAGTTCGGCAATATTCTGAACTGCTTGGCAGAGCTGAGAGACTAGAAGGAATGGCAATTCCTAGGGAATAATATCATCTTGAATACTTGATGTCCGAACACCATGTGTGTTCTAGGTCAGCTTTAACTTTCTTGATGTTTTGAGGATTAAGAAGTCATTTACGCTTCATTAGGCAACCCAATCTAGATAAATGAGAAGGCAACAGCTCAGTCACACTATGGGTTTCTAGAAAAGAACAATTACATGAAAAAGGAAAAGTTTGAGCAAGACATTGTGCCCATGTCAATAGTCACAATACTCAGTATACTGAAGTAGGAAAATTCTAAATACTTTGTCATACGGGGTAGGATAATGAAGCCATGTTTCAAAATGAATCTAAAAATACAAATACAGTCCTAACTTTACTCAACAAAGATTCTATCTATTTAACTGCTAAGTTCCCGGACCAAATTTCTGGTTGGTTTTTCTACATTGGCAAACATATTCTAGAACTTTTTTCTTCTCTTTTTATTTATTCAGTGTGTTTTGCACATCATGCATCCTGATCTCATTCATTTCCCTGTCTCTTCATATCCACTCTCTGCCCCTGCAACATCCACCCCCAGTAAAACAAAATGTAAGAGATAAAAAAAGGAAAAAAATTAAAATTTTCATCATGGAAGCTGCCATGTGACACAATGAGTCACACAAAACCTCCTTTGTCCCTGTATCTTTACTTACAAGTGTTTGAGTGTTCATTGTAGAGAGTCATTGGTCTGCATGATGGGGACACCCACTGAAACAGTCTACCTGAGCTAATGGGAGCTCACCAACTCCTGCCAGACTGGAAAGGAACAAGCACAGGGCCAAACTAGTCCCTCTGGATGTAGTTGACAGTTGCATGGCTGGGGCAGATTGAGGGGCCATGGGCAGTGGCACCTACTGCATGTACTGGCTTTTGGGGAACCTATTCTCTTTGGATGGATACTTTGCTCAGCCTATATATAGTAGGGAGGGCCTTGGACCTTCGCCAAAGCAATGTGCTTTACCCTCTCTGGGGAGTGGATGGAGGTGGGGTAGAAGGGTATGTGAAGGGAATGGGAGGAAGGGAAGGAGAACTTGGATTGGTATGTATAATTTAAAAAATATAGTTTTTTCTTTTAAAAAACAATAAAATAAAAAGAATCATTGGTCTGATTCGGTGGCTCTGATTACTACAACACCTGCAATGCTGGGCCCTCACTAGGACTTTTCTTGGATATCCTGCTATTGTGGCCCTGTGTTGTGGAGATCTTGCAGCTTTGGTTCTGCGGGTCAGGCCCCTTCACAAGTTCCAGCAGATCACACAGATGGGGTGGATGTTGCCATAGGTAAAGTCGTAATCCTGGCTTGAGCCTAGGCAGCTACAGGGTTGGTCAGCTCTCCAGTTCTCTCCAGCATTATCCTGCCTAAGTCACCTTTGCAGCAATGAAGGAGCGGTGGGTCCAATTCTCCTGCTCACATGTCCTCAGGGTGGGCTCTCCCCAACCTGCACCATCAGGGACAGCGCTACTGTGTTGTCCAAGTGAGTTGCATGGGCAGCTCTTCCAAGTGCTGCGCCTGGCGAGGGGCTGGTACAACGCTCCAGTTCTGAGCCCAGGACCAGGTCCTCTACCTGTCCCCTGCATTGATGATTGGGTGGGTGGGGCATCTGTCCTCTACCCGTGCCACCACATGTGAGAGGAGTAACGGGGACAGCGCTCCCTTGATTGAAACTTTGGGGCTAGGTCACCTACACTCTGATAACAAGACCAGCTCTGCTGGGCTGCCTCAGCGAGGATCAGGCCTGCTTTCCTGAGTGCTGCAGCTGGTAAGGGAAAGAAGGGAGAAAAGGGAGTTATCTCTCCTCCACCCACACCATCGCTGACAGAAAGTAGTGGGGACAGTTTTCCCACGCTTACCATTTCAGGGCTGGCTCACCCACACATCCACCAACAGGGTTTGAAAGATTGTGTTGCCCAGGTAAGGTTAAGAGCCTGCTCTTCCAAATGCTACAGCTGGTAAGGGCCAGGAGCAGCTCTGCCAACTGCTTCAATCACTGATGGGGATGAGATGTAAACAAAATGTATATAACAGAGAAACAGCATACAACTGTAAATAAATGAATTGAACAAATTGCTATTAATAGAGGAGGCATTTTAACTGAATGAAGAACAATATTATTTACATATTTTATAGTAGTTTTGTACTGCTGAGCAACATGTACAAAACCTAAAAGGTGGGAGTTTTTTCTCAATAGAAGCAATGAAAATTACACATCACAGCTACACTTTCATATTTTGTACCTCAAGTATTAAAAATACCTTTAGCCAAAATGGCAGTCTGACATCACGTCTGAGTAAACAGATTCTGAAAGCTTAAAAATTTGGAATAGATTGCCTCCAGGTTTAATACAACATAAAGCCACCACTAACAAATAAAGGAATATATGTGAAATTTTATTAATAGGCATTGATCATAAATTCATAAATATTTGTCTCATAATCTTCACTGTGTGGTATTTAAGTTTCCATTGGTGTTGTTGCCAAAGATATTCTTACTTCACATTTGACTTTTCTAGGAAGCAGTGCCTGACTTCTGTTTGTAAAGTCTCCCATATTCTTTTCATCTGCAGTTTGGTCGCCACGAAGGAAACAAACAGTGCAAGACCTCGCAGTGCTCCAATGTCACCTTCGGATTTTCTGGACAAACTAATGGGGCGGACATCAGGGTACGATGCAAGAATCAGGCCAAACTTCAAAGGTAGCTATTCCTATTCCGTGTACTTCCTTGGGTGTGGTGTGCTTAAAGAAATTAAGTCTTCAAGTTGATTCTGCCAGAAACTCTAGCACTAATTTCCAATAGTCTTTGAAATACTGTATTAATAAGAGTTGTGCCTGCAAGAGAAAAGCCATTTTCATATTTAGACCATAATGTGCCTGGTGTGGACAAACAGTACTGTTCTCTTCCTAATAGTTATTTATTATTTGGTTGGTTTTGATTTTTCTGAGACAAGACCTTGCTATGTATTCCATATAGCCCAAGCCAGTGTCATGCTCATGGCCATTCTCCTGCCTCAGTGTCAATAATATAGTATTATAGGTGTTTTCCACCATGCCTGGTTTCTAAATACCTGTATATTTTATAACAACTTTTTGTTAGAGGAGTGTATGTGTGTGTGTCTGTGTGTGTGTATCTGTGTGTGTGTGCCTGTGTGTTTCTGTGTGTGTATGTATGTATTAATGCCTATCTGTTATCCCACTGTCTGGAGCAAAAGCTTAGTTAGCATCAGTAGTTCAGATTTTATTTCTATTTATATCTGTATAAACCAGAAGCAACCAGAAGAAATAACAAATTCATTTTTAATTTTCAGGATGGGAATCAAGTGAACATATTTTTTTGAGCTCTGGTTTGCCTGGAAACCTTTGCTGTAAAATTTAGGCACTTATTAGAACAGTTTATGCTTTAGAGAATATGGGTTATGAGATGCAGACGCATCCATCCTGATAATTTGTTCACTATTGGCATCTTATATTAAAGTAATTCATTTATCATAATTGATGAACTAGAGCCCCTACTTTGCCCTAGAGCTCTAGCTTTGTGTTGAACAGTTTTCACAGGCTAGACAAATTTACAAATAGCATGCTATCTTTGTATCATTTATACATCATCATCATAAGTATAGTTTTGCTACACTAAAATTCCAAATCTTAAAATTGCATAGGAAAAATCATGTTTATTAATATTATTTATTCATATCAAACCACCAAATTTCTTGTAAGTGGTACCACTTAGTTCAGAACAATCAAGTTGATTGCCACAGGCATCAGTGCAGCTTTTGTATTTCTCCCCCAACTCTTTTTTTCTTTTCACTCTGTCATTTTTAATATTTTCTCTCTTGAAAATGAAATTGGAAAGGAAAGGCTTTCTGAGCCGGACCTTTGCTTGGTGTTCTTTGTTGAGTTTTGTCGCTTACAATGTCGTGGCTGAGGAATACCCCTTACAGACACAGGCGTTTGCGTACTTGGTCTCCGGTTTGTGGGATGTGCTATAACTTCCAGCTGGTAATGTCTAGCTGGAGGCAGGGTTGCTGGAATTGGACAATTTATCCTGACCTGAGCTCTCTGCTTTGCTGAAGACTTGCGAAGAAGCCATGCCTTAAATTTCTGCCACCTTGATCAAGTGGGTCCCAGCCAAGCTTTCCTTGCTGTCATGGACTGTATACCCTGAAACTGTGAGCCAAACAAAGCCTCTTTCCTTTACTCACATCATTTCAGTACACTTCCACAGTAATATGGGATGTTCCTGATGCACCATGCTTGCCAACCTTTATTCTGGAGGCACAGAAAAGTATCATGTTTGTCCCAATGGTCAACAAAGTTATTTACAATGTTTCAAACTGCCCTGATGCCAACTAAGAACAAGCTTGTTTCACAGGAAATGAGGAAGGAGAATGATTCTGAGGTCCTTATACTCAGTCCTGCTCCGCTCTGTCTTCATTTGTAATGATAATATACTTTGTCTCATCTGTCAGTTGTCTTAAAAAAATCTTTTACTTTTTATGCCATTAAACTAATTATGAACTTCCTCCCATCTTCTTTGATACACTAATTAATTCTCAGTTTTATTTGGCAATACAATTATCTCTAGACAATAATAACTGTTTCCAGAACTTCTCTAGTGAAGTAAAATTTTTCTGGTATCATTTGAAACTTGAAGCAATCTTAATAGAACAACTGAACAGCAAATAAAAGTTTAATCATACTATAATAACATTATATTTAACTAAAATATTCTAGCAGATACTCTTGAAATTTACTTCTTTTCATTGTTACTAATTTTGGTTCCTTCCATTGGCCTTTTATGATCTTTATTATAATTTGGACTTCAGCAGAGAGTATTATGTCAATAAACACTCAATTCTCAAGTCCTCTCAAATATTTATTTTATACCTGTTGATATCTTATTCTATCTCTAATGTTGACTCTTTTAAAAGATAGAAATAACATTACTTGTTTTCACAGTGTCCTTGTGATTTCTCTTTACTTGTGGTATTTCTCTATATCAATACCTTTCTGAATGTATTACAAATCATTGAACACTGCTAGTGTCCATCTGATTCTGTTTACTTATATGTAAATATACATAGGCAATATTATATATGCTATCTGCAGAATAACACTTAATGTATTATACCTATATATTTTGTTATATTAGATGAATATTTTAAGAATATTATTTTCTTATTTTGAACTATTCCTGTGTACCAAGACACAATTTTTCTTGCTACTTTGAGGAAAGAGCTTTCTCTTTGTATGTCTACATATTGTAAGGACATTGTGACACAGTCTGTTGAGGAAGATACTTTCTAAAATTATATATGTCTACATGGTCAAAGTATATTATAGTTTCGTTCTACTTTTATTTTTAAACTATGTTTTAATTGAAATAGAATCACTTTTGTGTTACCTTTTATCCATCCAGCCCCTCACAGTTACCCTCGCTCTAATCACTCCTAAGCCCTGAAAGTCTCAACTAGATAGCCTCTTTTTTCATTACTGTGTTGCAGATAGATATGTGTAAACACACAAATATTTAAATTACTCTTGTTTCATGTAGATATGCACAAATATATAAATACATTCTGTGGAGTCTGTTACTGTTGATCGTGTATATTTGTTCCAGGGCCTACCACTCTCCACTTGACAACCAAAAATCATGCTCACTCCAGGGAAAGTCGATTCTCTTCTCAGCAGCTGTTAGTTTCCTCTAGTTCTTTGCATAGAGGTGAGGCAACAAGAAATTCCCCTTCAATGTTATCATATCCACTAACATTCTAGGAAAGACTGTGCCTACAGATGATGTGTTGATCCTCTGGGTCTTAAAATATTTTCATCCTTTCTTCTATAATATTACTTGATTCATAGATGGAGGAGCTGTGATATAGGTATATTGATTTGGGTTGGCTCCCTGCAGTCCATTGATTTACCTTTAAATTACTATTTATATTGTAATTATGTAACTTTTAAGTTCAAAGCATTCTCAAATAATCAAAATAACAAATACAATAAAAACCCACCTTTTAAAATTAATCTTCTTCACTGCAAGTTAGTGATCTGAAATTATGACACTCAGTCCTTTGCTAGAAGCAAGACCCTTAGCTTTGTTAACCACTATAACTAGCAGCATACCATGAAGATGCCACTTCCATCTAACTTCCAAATTTCCAATTATACTTCATCAGCTATTTAAATAATAATGATTCCTTAATAGTGCTATCCAGTTTACAATCACTGTCTGAAACATCTCTTCATATTTTTTAAAATTGAAAGTATGTTTTCATATACTATATTCTCATTAGTTTCCACTCTCTCAAATGTTCCCATGTCCTCCCAATCTCTCCATGTGCTCAAATACATACCCCATTCTTTCTCTCTAATTAGAAAACAGACATCTAAAAATACCTTGGCATTAAAGTATTTTTTCAGTTACTTAGAGGAATATAACTTACCTCTCATTTGTCAAATATTTCCTCAACTGTATTTTGTTATAGTTTATCTTGGCTACATAGGTTTATCTTGGCTGTATTATTAAAGGTTGCATATTACCAAACACAGGTTATATTGATATTTATCGTTACTGATAACTTTCACATTGTTACCCATTAAGATATATCTAGATATAGGAGATATATCTAACCACATGTACACAAGCATTACATACACATATGTTTGCAGATATTTTTGTATTTACTTCCTTAGGTGTGATCACTGAAGACCTTGGTTTTACATTGATATTTACAGGTATATAAAGTTTATATCCGTTTCTGAGTTTTCATATTTTCTCATCTGCGAGAAAGAAATTGACTCCCATTACCCTCTATACAATTATTTATTTGATCAAAATGTAACGAAATCTCTGGTGCTACTTTGTTTTGTTTGTTCCCCACGTTGGTTGCAGTCTGAAATCCTTCTTTTTGGATCCTCCTGAGAAGAGTGTCCTTGAAATTCCATGTCTATGGGTTGGGAACACAAAGCACACACTCCTTGCTCTTTCCTGGATCTTACATACCGCATCAGATTGCTCATTGTGATAATGCACTTCCCACTTGATCTCCACCTGACATGCTATGTCTTGTARCCTTTCCCTACAGAAGTGCTTCTCTCCTGCAAAACTAGAYACCTCCAGCACTTAAACCTGTCTTACGGCAGCCATCTGAAAAAAAAAATAGAACTGCATTTCTGTGAATAGAATAAATGGATTTCTGTTTTTATTTCTAAAGTACAAATTGTAAATCTGTATTTATGGTCATCAAGAATATTTTGCTCATTTAAGAAAAAGAAGAGTTCTCTCAAGTGACATGTATATTCATTTAGCTAAAACAAAAACAAATCTCTAGGTTGGTTTATTTTTCATCTTCAGTTATACTGTTTTTAAGAAGGGTAAAGCTTTGCTACAGAATTCTGTTACAAATTCCTTAGAGTCATTCTTATGAAAATTTTAGTTGTTTGATTGTTTGCTCTACATTGGCCTAATGAACACTTTCTCCACTGTGATTAAAAATGACATCTTCACCAAGTGTCTGAATCGCACTTTGATATTCTGCTTTTCCTTCATCTCTAAACTTAAAAGCCATGTTCTATGTCTTTAAGGGACATTTAAAAGAAAGATTGCCGCTGAAAACATCTGCAACTACTGTCATTTGCTTTTCAGGCCAAGGATGTGGACTGTAATGAACAATTTAGAAGCACAGTTGGCCATATGGATGCTGCAGCAGTTATTTGCTCTGTTGCTAAACATAGGGCTGTATTGGATGGATATAACAGCTTTCGCATTGGCACGGGGAAGTAACAGATTGGCCAAGGACTGTTAAACAGGTGTCGCCAGTGATAGCAAGTAGATTTACCATCTTCTCAGAGTTTCATACTCCATAAAAGTTTTCGAAAGATACTTAAAAAGAAAACTCCAAAATGGCTGGCTTCTCTGACCTGTTCCAGTCTTATGGGTAGAACATAGTTTCTTTAAAGCATGACAGTGCATATTCATCTCATTCTTTGATTATCTCTCCATGCCCACTGTCCTCAACTGGGTCCATTCCATATTACTCCCATACCATTACAAAAATCTCCTATATCCTATCCTCCCAGGCTTTCATTCCTCGGTAAAATTAGGGATTCCACAACAGTGCAAGGATACCTCCTCGTTCTAGTTATTTTGGGTTGCTTTGATGAAACATCAAAAACTGAAACAATGTGGGAATGAGAGAGGTCACTGGCACAGAGACGACAGTCCAAATAAACGGAAGCCAAGGCAGGAACTTGGCGACAGAAACCAGAGCAGAGAGCATGCAGGAATGATGCTTACTTATTGGTTTGATAAACTTGCTTTTTTATATAACATAGACACCTGTCCACGGGTGGCATCATCTACAATTGGTCTTCCCATATAAATCATTAATGGAAAAAATGTGCCAAAGGATTACCACTGTAGGAGCCAGCCATGATAAGCTAAATATGAACAGATCACCCACCCAAAGGAAGTTCTTTACTTCCAACCATTGTCGCCTGCCAGAGTAGGACTCAGCCATCTTTAAGTTTAATGGAGGCCTGAGTCTCAGTAGTTTACCCTGAAGCAATGCCTGGTTGCAAGAAGAATCACAAACTGAGATTAGCCAAGCACCACCCAAGAACAGACCAAATCAAAGGAAATGCCTAACATTCCAACCGCTGTAGATAAGATCACCTGCCAGGACAACTCACCAGGACACCCCTAGACAAATGTCAGCCAATCAGGGGTCCTGAACCTCAGAAACCCCTCACCCTCACCTTTACTGCTATAAAAACCCAACTCTAACTGAGCTGGGGGGCTCTCCATTCATTCGGATTCATTGGACATGCGGAGAGACCAAGCTTGCAAACTTGCATAAAATAAAGGCTCTTTGCTTTTACTGGGTCTCCTTGATGGTTTTGGGGGGACTTTGCAGATTTGGGCATAACAACCACAGTCCCATCTGATGGAGGCATTCCTCAGTTGAGGTTTCCTCTTCCAGGGTGTCTCTAGCTTGTGTCAAGATGATTTTTTTTTTTTTTAAGATTCACCACACTGCTGCTTTTATTAGGCTCTACACCACCTCTTCCATCAAGGAAAGAGAAGCAACCACCTCACTTGGTCTCAATTTCGTTCACAAGATGAAACAGGTGCAATGGATGGATTCAGGCATCTATAATTCATGCTCATGAATGTTACCGGGAGAAGCTAAAGCCACCTTTGGAAATGAAAATGACAAAATTTGATTAACACACTCTAACAGTCACATTATCAAGCATCTATAAAGGCCCCAAGGGGATTACAAAGTATATATCAAAAACTTTGACATAACAAGAGTCCTCGATCTAAAACATTGACCTTTATAACCAAATTGATGTTTATTTTAATATTTCAATATGATATTAAATATATTAATATTATTTACATATGCACATGTCTTTTCAATGAGTATGTGTTGTACTTTCAAAAAACGTATTTGGAATTTTTTTTTAATTATTTATTTATCATGGTGGGGGGCATTTGTACACATGCAGAAGCAGAGACCAACTTACAGGAATAGGTTCTCTCCCTTCACTATGTGGGGCTCAGGAACTGAACTCAAGTCTTCATGCTTGGCAGCAAGCCTCTTTACCCACTGAGCAACCTCACCTACTACGTATTTGGAATTTGATGCCTGAATTCATTGTCCTTTCTTGCTTAGGAAAGAATGCAAAAACTCTTAACTAATTGATTGAATATCAAATAGCACTTGTGTGGATTACACACAGGCAAAAAATATATCTGACAAGACAAAGTATAAAGTTTAGAGCTGAGACCACCGGAAGTTCCTTTATTTTCACATTAAATTTGAAAATGACTATTTACTTTTGTCAATGGCCTTCTATATTTTGTTGGTGACAATCTTAGAATGGCATGGGCTGCCATTTGTGGAGCTTAACTGGCTGTCTTTCTTTTTGTTCTTGCTCTTTTGTAGAAGCATGTTAGTTTGCTCATGACATTCTTTGACCTTTATATTCAAATCTCTGTTCAACAGAAAGTGGCATTACCATATTTTAGGGAAAAAATCAACGATTTCAGTGTTTTCTCCTCCTAATATGATATTTACTCTTTAAAACTTTGTGGAGCAATTAAGATGTGCCCTGAGTCATTTGTTCATAATAAAATGCTTTAGAGTTGAAATTTTTTAAATTATTTTGTCCTAGTTTTATTTCCTCTGCTACTATTCATACTTTTTTGGATAAAAATCACACTTAAAAGATGCTACAAAAATTAATTAGAGAAATAATTAAATTACCATTTACTTTATGCCTAGTGCAAATCAAAGTTTTACAGCAAAGGCCCTTCTTGATAAAAACAAGGAAAGCAAGTCACCTCCTGTTTTCTTTATCTCAATTTCAACAAATGAATGGGCCCTAAGCCCTTTTACAGCTCCTCAGGCTGTGGTCCTCAGAGTATCTGTATCTGCATCTTATTTTGCATCTCCATCTGCATTTTATTTTAAAGTGAATGAAACCAACACTAGCGAATTTGTGTTTTTCTGTTTAAGAGAAAATCAAGAAGGTGTGACATAATTAGTCTGAAAGTGAAGAGGGATCCTGAGACCTGCATTCCTGCTGTAATCAGCTGGAGAAAATAGCAGTTTTACTATTAGGTGGAATCACACTTTAAGAGCCTGGAAATGCCAAATGCTCCTTTCAAATTTTAAGGATACCATCAACCTGTGTGTATTTTCAGAAGCCCTCACTTTAGACTTACATTGAGTGAAGGAAAAATTTACCTCTAACACTTAACTGTGACGTCACTCTTTCCTTTTGATGAAATATAAAATGGTGGAGTAAATTCCATATACTCTTCCTTTATTTAAATTTTTTTCATTTTACATACCAAACACAGTTACTCCTCCTCTCCTCCCCCTCCACACTCTTTTCCTCTCACCCTTTATCCCCATCCACTCCTCAGAAAGGGTAAGGCCTCCCATGGGGAGTCAGCAAAGTCAAGCATATCAAATTGAGGCAGGACCAAGCCCCTCCCTTCTGTATCACAGCAGAACAAGGTGTTCCTCCCTAGGGAATGAGCTCCAAAAAGCCAGTTCATGAACAAGGGATAAATCCTGGTCCCACTGCTAGTGGCCCCACAAACTTTCCAAACCACAGAACTGACCCACAGTCAGAGGGCTTAGTTGGGTCCTATGCAGGTACCCCAGCTGTCAGTCCAGCCAGAGAGCTCCCACTAGCTCTGGTAAGGAAAGCCACAGGTTCTATGTTTGTTTACCTGAAGTTATCTCAATAAGATATTTTTTGCTCATTTGTTTGATTTTTCTATTTTCAATTATATATTTGGGATTATAATGTTATTAAATTATTTCTGCTTTTCCTTTCCTCCTTACATACACCCTCTGAACCCTTTCTTCCATACACCCTCCATGCTCTTCAAATTTATGTTTTTATATTGCATTGCATCCATATATGCATATAACATACAATACATATATGTAGATAATGTATATATACATATATGCCTAAAAATATATGTATATAATGTATACATATATGTATATGTGTATAAATATATACATAAATATAAACTGTTCGATCATATTATTATTTGGGTGTATGTTTTCCGGGCTGACCACTTAACACTGGAGAGCCATTTACTGTTCTCTTCCCTGGAGATGACTCTCCCACTCACAGCTTTACACATTGCTTATTATTTTTTGTGTATAGTCGAGGTCTCATGGGACTTTTCCTATCCGCCTTGGGATTCCATTAATGTCTCCTTAGTTCACATTTGGAGAGTCATGGTGGTGACACTTTTTGTATGTCGCTTCTGATATTGCTAGCAATCATGATCTCACAGCAAACTCACTGAGCATTTGACTCTTGCAATCTCTCTACCTCCTCTTTGGCATGTTTCCTGAGCCAAAGTATTGAGAGTGTTTGGTAGATGTACTCAATAGCAATATGACTGGGCTCCAAAGCTTAACCTTCAATTGGTGTGGATTTCAGAAATAAAAAAGTTAATGTTGTAGGCATATGTTTTTATACACACACAGAGGATAGCGATTGAGTCTTTTTTATGCATCCACCCATACCCCAAACACAAAATTATTTTTTAAATCATATTACCTATACGTAGTTAGAATTTTGGTTTTATGCCACATTCACTATCTAAAATTATTGTAGCAGTGTGAATATGTACAAGTTCTGAATATGGTATTGGCCCCCTTGCTGACACTATTTTAGAAAGAATGTTAGGTCATTTGCAAAGGTCACATATCATTATCTTGTAATTTTCTACAGCAGTGCTGGGAAGTGAGGAGGAACTTCAAAATTTACAAGCAAAACAGTGTTTCCACTTTCAATTTTTATAAGAAAGCCTAACTACATATTAAGAATGAGAGCAATACAAAAATGCATCTGTAGGGAAAGGAGCTTTCAGGCATTAGAGTCTCATGTACTTCATTGAAAGTTAACAGAAGTCATCTTCAATTAAAATGAAGAAATGAGCCTACAAAGAAGAAATGGGCACCATGAAAGAGCATCCCACAAAGCAAGGCAGTGGGAACATTTCCCAGTGCACTGTTGGCAGTACACACTTTGAACAAGTTGACTGATATGTTATAGAGTAAAATATTCTGGGTTATAGGACCAAGGAAAATGAAATTGCTACAGTATCTGAAGAGTTGTGTACATAGACAGATAGATAGTCTAGATATTTCAGACCCTGTGGTTAATTAATGACACACATGGAGGAAGCTATGTGGAACATATAATACAATTATAAATTTCGAAAAAAGATCTATAAAAATGAAATTAAATTAGGTATTTTTCTGGCTTACTTTGTTTTCCCAACTCTCTGTAAATTGACCTAATTTTGACCTACTTTTCCTCTGAACATTGCTCTTCTGTGAATACAAATTTGTTCCCTTATGCCATACATAAACCTTTATATTCAAACCCCTGATCAACTAGGGGTGGTAATACCACACTCAGAACATGTGTATAAGTTAATAAGACACTTGGAGAATATTTTCATTGCTACAATAATTTTAGAAAATGAATATGACATAAAATGGTAATTTAAATCTGTGCAGGTAATAAGATATCAAAAATATTTTCATGTTTGGAGTATGAAGAAAAGATTCAGTCCTCAGCTTCTGTGTGAGCATCAGAACATATACCTACACCATTTAGATAACTTTAGGTGAATACACAAAGAATCTCCTTTTGGTTCTTATTGTTGGTGTGTGTGTATGTGTGTTGTTGTATGCAGATGTTGGGGCTACAGGTACAAACATATATGTCTAGATGTTTTTATTTGGGTCCTTAGGATTGGCACTCAGTTCCTTATCTTTGCACAGCACATACTTTTACCCACACAGTCATCCCTCAAGTTTCCAACAAGTCTGTTTAAAGAATTAATGACTGTTTTTCTATAAAAAGAAAGAAAAAGATAGGCCTAGAGGCTATTTTCCTATACTAAACCTTGAAAATAAATTTGCTCTTATGTATTAACTAAGGATATAAAATAAATTATTCTCATATGTTAGCTTGTATATTTTTATATGATTAATTTAAATAAATTTTAAAGCAGAGAAATTTAACCTATACAACAAAATGTTTCATTTACATAATTATCAGCTAATTACAGAACTTGGGGCCAGATAATTGAATGTTTATAGAATATTATATAAAGAATATTAGGGGAAGAACATAGAGTAAGAAAATATGATTTTTAAAATTTGACCTAACTGTGCTAGTTATAGCACCTAAAATGTCCCCTATGGCATTTGATAACTTGGATATCTTGATGAACAAGTAAAAGAATATTGCCCACTCCTGTATTATTTTGGAGTAAAAAATATCTTGTACTTTGTAAGAAGTCAAGAGTTATCTGATTCGAGATCTTCTAGCTCTGGTACATCAGTGTCTCTCTGTGAATCTTCCATTTGCTCTACATAGGATATAGAAATTTGGTGAGGAAGTCAGTAATTGAACCTAATGAAAATAAAATTCCTTGAATTTATGTTGACTGTAACTAGACATTGAAAAGGAACTAGATAATGGTTAAGTAGGGAAACTTCTCTTTCAATAAAACATTGGCAGAATCATCAAAATTAGCTTTTAGAATCCTAAAAATAAAGCACATGCTTGCAACAGTCTGAGAAGTGTTTATTCAAGAAAATTGATGGAATTCTTTAACACCAAAATGTATTTAAACTTGGTTTCATGCCCAGGTTTATAGTAGTCTGAAATTCAGCACCATTCCAGCAGCTTCTATGAGAACAGAGAGTGCTGGTCACTCTTTAGATAGGATATCCAGAGAGGGTTGTCACTGTGTGGCCTGTCTGTACTGTCATGATAGAAGTTAATAATTCCTTGTCTTAGACCATATTTGGGGAAATGGTGGTTCTCTGGAGATTTGTTGAAAACAATCAGAAGCTGGTTTTGCTCTCTATTGTTCCAAACTACAAGTAAGAGTCTGTTCAGTATGCTATGAGACACTTATGAAACTTGGAAGTGCCCTCCTGTGTTCTCACAACTGTGGAAGTTATACAGGGTGGAGGGCTATGTGTATACCCAGAGGAGACTGAAGAGAAGACCATTCTGACTGAGCCTGGGCCCTGCACTAGGAACAGAAAGGTAAGATAGAGAGTCATATTTTCCTGAGCATAGAAGCTGTGCCTCAAAGAAAATGAAACTCCCTGACTGAGTACAAACTCAAGAAACTCAAGAAACCACTCTCCAGCCATTCTGACCTCAAAGCTCACAGAAGAAAAAAAAATAAATAAGTGACTAGAAATCACTGTAAATTGCTGACCAACAAAGAATAAAATCTAAAAGCAATAAAAACTGTGAATTGGAGGTAAATGCATATTTGGGGCTGAAGGTGTACCACCATGCATTGTCTAGCTATGTATCACCATAGCTTATGTAATGCTTCCAATTTTCAACAAAGTTTTAGAAGACATGCAGAGACAGAAAAGTATCCTGGGGAAAAGAACAGAAGAATTTCTCTAAACTGATTCATATACGACTATCTTCATCATGTGACTATCTATCTTCATCATGTGACTATCTTCATCATGTGACTATCTTCATCAGACAGTCAGAAAACAGCTACCAATTCTTGACTAAAATAGTGACTCCGCCTCCTCATTTCCTTCATGCCTGTACAAAGCCGGAGATCAACCAGGATTGGTTCCATTTGGTCTTTCTGGGGCATGAAAATAGACGTCCATAATATGTGATCTTTATATTCATTAAAATACATTTTTATATACAACACAGTGTTTATGTTCAAAGGACGTCATACCAACCTTGAAAGTTTTCACCTGCAATTCTAGAATAACTGAGTGCAGGAATGTACATCTGGGGACACACAAAAAAAATCTCTCTTCATTTTTTCACAATAATGAAAAGCACAGAATGACTTGGACATATTTTAGGCATCCATCAGCCTTTATAATATTCTTCTCTTTTTCCAGGTCCTCCAATTAATGTAACATGCAACATATTCATAAACAGCTTTGGCTCCATTGCAGAAACGACTATGGTAAGTCACTCTACTTGGTAACAAATTTCACACCTGATTAATTTGTAATTACATTAGTGGGAATTGACAGCTTAATTTGATATAGTGAGATTTTAATAAATGAACTTAGTGGAATGACTAAATTGCTATCAACTATAGATAATAATGTATATCTAGAAACTGTTTATTAAAGAATAAAAAAGCATTAAAAACAAGATTGGATTTTTCTAATTCAACACTATAGTGTTAGATTGCCATTAAAAATTAAAACTCTACCAGATTATTTATTTCCAGTACTCAACAAAAGTCACCATATGCATACTAGTAAATACCTTGATATTTTATTATTCTACATGCTTACAGTCTACATGTACCATACTTTTGTGTATTCTGCTAAATTCCCTTCTCAAGTGAATAAAGTGCTTTTCCAAACATAAGAAAGATTTATAATAAGCGATAGTCCTAGAGGTGCAGGTGTCTCATCCCAACTACTCAGGAGTCTGAGGCAGGAAGATCACAGGTTCAAATGCTGTGTGGGCTGCAGAGTGAGTGGCAGGGTTTCCTAGGAAATTTAGACATTATCAAACTGGAAAAGCGTATGGAAAATGGTGAACTGGGGAGATGTGGCTTCATGCCAGGTGCTTCCCCAGAAGTGAAGACTTAGGTTTAGACCTGAGTATTATAATCAAAAGAAACTCAAAGCTGAAATAATCTACACAAACTATAATTATTGTGTACTTTCTTTTAACAATGCTGTCTTACTGAAGGAACTACATACAATTAGGTTAATAGGGCCTGAGAAAATAAAGCTGAGCATTATAGATATACCAACTTTGTTTTTAATATTAATTAAATATTATGTTGTACATTTTGTTTGATCTGTCATACTAATCGATAAATTTAGCTGACATTAAAAGACAAAAATATGGTATTGAACCACTGAATATCTGCAAAATGATCTAGCAGCCAACGTTTAAAACAAAGTGTGATGGTTCTTAAATTTCCTAATTATACTATTTTCCTAAACTTAACAAGAATAATTTGCATTACTGTCCTGGGTAGACTTAACTACACTATCATATAAAATACTTGAAAAATTAATATTCCCAAATATGTCATAAGAAAATGACAATCATTTGCATATTTCACACTCGGATAATAATGAAATTTCTTATGAAATAAAACAAAAGTTTGCTAATTTAATGTGGAAATTATTTTCACTGTCAATTGTTTTGGATTTAAAAAGAAAGGAAATGAATTCATCGCAACACAAAGAATCTTTCAGGCACCATTTCCATCAAATTGCTGCACTACTTATCATCAAGTCGTATCTCCATGGTCCCCTCCAAATGCAGTAGTTAGAGGAAAAAGCATTGACTAAGAAAAATAGGGCTCACACTTTTGTAGAATTATCTTTAACACAGCATATAAATACATATGAATGTGTTTTAAAGCAAGCACAGGAAATGATAAATTTCTTATATAAGCACAGTGTGATTCTGTCAAGAATCTACCATGAAAGTAGCTGTAATTGTTTCAGACTAGCATATTCTAGAGTCATAATGGGTAGCTAGCTCATCTCCTGTATATGTGTGTGCTCCATCTAAATCATCGAAAGAATAAAAAAAAAACTGGCTTTTTTCTGTGTAATTCGGTTTATATTTGTGTCCCCTGGCAGCTCTCTCATTTTAATTTATTCTGTACATGAACTGCAATCCTAAAATCTTGGAAATACATTTACTTTTATTTCTCCTGTGCAAGATTGCTTCCAGAAAACACCTTCCATAGCACCAGTTGGAAAAATTTTCTGTCTTAGTGAAGGAATGCAACAGGGCTTGACTGAAATAGAGGAACTCTGATTTTCAGGTTCCTGAAGGATTCTGTTCTTTATGAAGCAATTCTCCAGCCCGCCACTAAACTGTCCATCATAGATACAATATGACTCTGCTGACTAAATTTGTTAACATTCTGCATTGTGAAATAGAGTAAACATACAGTTATAACAAACATAATGTCGTTCTTGCAGGATAGCAATAATTTGAAGTCTTATATATTGTTTAGTAAATGTTAGTTTTAAAGGCAGTTTTAGCAAATGTCCCTTTCTTTTGACAGTTATGAGTAAGTATAATTAAAGATTAATAAAGACCCCAGAGATTAAGTGCTCATTAAAACTTCACATTGGTGTCTTTATTTTTTAATTCTTTCATCTTACTAAATATATGATGCTATTATTTTCATCCAAATGCTTAGATTAGATATTTTAAAAGTTTCATACTATCAGCTACTACAGTTGAAATATGGTTTCCATCTCTCAAAGTAGTAGAGGGGAGTAAAACTTGCTATCATATTTTGATCAGAAGTATCATAAATTATTTTGCGTCCAGTTAATTAACTTGTTATATTTTATCCATACTGTCCACCATCATTACTCTCCCAATAAATCACGTGCTACTGTTTAGTGACTGTATTTGTTTAAAATTTCTTTAACAAATTTTATGCTAATATATGTTAACATGTTTTACATTAATTTTATGCTAACAGCATGCTAATATTTTGTGTGAAGTTTTATTCTTTTGGCTTTTTTGGGGGGCACCCCCAGATCCCAAAAAAATCACAGGTGGAGACTTACTCTAACTTATTAATACCTGCCTTAGCTTTGCTTGTTTCTTTCGAGCTTTTCTAACCTAAATTATTCCAACTACTTTTTGCCTCTGGGCTTTTTCCTTTTCTTACTTCTGTATATTTTATTTTCAATCTTCCTCCATGGCTGGCTGGGTGGCCGGGTAGCTGGCCCATGACATCTTCCTCCCCATGTTTCCTTGTTGCTTGCTCCTTTTCCCCTTCCACCTTTCTCCTTCTATTTATCCTCCCTGCCTGCCAGCCCTACCTATCCTTGCTCCTGCCTCACTATTGGCCATTCAGCTCTTTATTAGGACTATCAGGTGTTTTAGACCAGCAAAGAGTCACAGCTTCACAGAGTTAAACAAATGCAGCATAAACAAAAGTCACACACCTCAAAATAATATCCCCCAATGTAATATTTTTATTACATTTTATTTATTTTTATTCTGTGTGTGCATGTGTGTGTTTGCCCACACATGTACATGTACACCACAGTGCACCTGTAGAAGTGAGAGGACAATTTATGGATGTTTGATTTTTTTTTTCCTTCCGCCCTGTGACTTGTGAGGACTGAGCTTTGGTTGTCAGAGTTAGAGATAGCTGCCTTTATGCACCAAGCCATCTTTCCAGTCCCTTTAAATATATTCAAATTATTCCAGTTCTGTTTATATATATATTCTAATTCAACTATGGTTACCCATTAGATTAAAAGAACATAACAAAGTTATTAAAAATATTTTTAGGCAGTCTTTCAATAGCTACCTCTCCAGTACCATGTCTGCCCACATGTCCCCACCATGTTGATAATGGACTGAACCTCTGAAACTGTAAGCGAGCCATCCCAATGAAACGTTTTCTTTACATGAGTTGCCTTGGTCATGGTGTCTCTTCACAGTAATAAAACCCTAAGTCACCATGTATTTTAAGTTTATTCCTAAATATTTATATATA
>LOEQ01003099.1:155032-186508 GCA_001685075.1 Bramus lutescens | reverse complement strand
AACACAAGTCTAATAGCTCTTAAAAATAAAAACCCAGAGTTGATATTGTAGAAAATACAGAGATCAGAGAGACAAAGGAGCAAAACCACAGCCACCTTGCCTACTCAACTTCCCAGCTGTAAAGAGAGTGAGTTCCTGTCTCCTCCCACCTTATCAC
Source organism: Bramus lutescens (assembly GCA_001685075.1). Classification (NCBI taxonomy): domain Eukaryota; kingdom Metazoa; phylum Chordata; class Mammalia; order Rodentia; family Cricetidae; genus Bramus; species Bramus lutescens. The sequence continues at coordinate 186,351 of LOEQ01003099.1, read as the reverse complement.
TTCCTCTCTCTCACTACCTGTCTGTCTGTACAGACCTCCAGATCTCTATGATTAGCTAGTGGCTAGCTCCACCCTCTGATCTTCAGGCATGCTTTATTTGTGCAAATAAGATAACACCAGAGTAAACCTTTTTTTATTTTAGGTTAGTTAATAACTAATAAACATTTGTAAAGGTACTCATGTGTGTGCACGTGTGTGTGTGTGTGTGTGTGTGTGTGTGTGTGTACTAAAGCTACATTAAGAGCTCAACTCATTCTACTGAGAATTGTTATCATTAAAATATTATATAAAGTAAAAAACTCCTAGTGAGGATAATAAAGGAAATGAGACCACTTATACATAGCTGTGGGGAATGTAAATTAGTACAGACACTGTAAAAATCAGTAGGCAGTTACTCATAAAACTAAAACAGGAACTGCCCTGTGACTAAGCTATACTACTTCTGTATCTATAAAGGAACTCAAGGTCACCATATCACAGGTGTGTGTACATATCAGTGTTCACTACAGCGCTGTACCCAAATCATAAGTTATCGAATGACCTTAGAGATTCATCTACAGATGTATAGTGGCCATGTGGTATATATCTGTAAGCAGATTCATTCACCTGTTTAAAAAAAAAAACCTGAAATTGTGTTTTCTGGAAAAATGGACACAACTTGATATTATTGTATTAAGTGTAATAAATCATACTCAGGAAAAATAATGTATATATTCTGTTATTTGAGGATTCTTTATTTTATATAAGTATCCCATATTTACATGTATACACATGTATATATGAGAAATTATCCAAGAGAATTACACGGGCCAACAGAAGAAGGAAGATGGAGAAAATGAAAAGGGATTAGTTTGGTAGAAGTCTATGATAACTTTGTACGAAAATGTCTATATAAACCATGGCTAGCTAAAGTACATCTATGTAATTAAATATTGTATACATGTATCTGAAACTTACCCTTAAAAAAATATCAATTTACCTTTCTTGTAAGTGACCTTTGTCAGACCAAGAATGTTTTTATTGCTTTTTAAGTTTCCTTTTAAAATTTTATTGTGTGTGTTTGTGTTTGCATATACGTGTGTGTGTGTGTGTGTGTGTGTGTGATTTTGTGTGTATGTAAATATATGCCATGTCACTTATGTGGAGGTCAGAGAACCACTAACAAGCAGTTTCCCTCTTTCCACCCAATGCAACTAGGGATCAAAGTCAGTTTTTCATGTCTGGCAACAAGTATCTTTACCTACTGAACCACTTTGTGGTGCTGTTATTGACACTGTTTTCTCCAGTGATATCCTAGGATTGAATAAAATAAGGCATGAATTCTCCTTTATTTTGTTAATATCATAGAATTTATGGATTGAGTTCCAAAGAGCAAAACATAATTGAATTGTGTGCATAACCTTCACTTTAATGATTTACTACATTTTTGTATTTGCTATATTTAATTTTCTAAAATTAGTTTTAGGATTTTTTATCAGTTTTAACTTTGAATTCTGAAATGTAATTTTAGTATCTCACATACTTAGAAAAAATTTTTTAATGTCAGTATGATGTTTGTTTCCAAACTAGTTAGAAGTGTTTGTTCCAGCAATTTAATCTGTCCAGAGGCATTCAATAAGTTGTATTTCTTGACCCAATGTTGGCCCATTTAGACTTTCCCTTATATTTTTTGCATTGTGATCCTAGCCTTTAATGGCTGAACCATCTCTCCAGCCCTGTTTAGACTTTTCCATTGCACCAGCTTAACTATAGCTTTCTTTGTCAAGGAATACCTTCAATTCCAAGATCTTTGTAATCACTTCTCTATATTTTTCTTATGGGTAGTTTGATGTTTTAGGTCTTTCTCTTAGTTTAAATAAGAGTATACTTGTAATTGTTATGCTCTAAATTTTTGCTGCTGTCTCAATTTAGGATTAATATTTATCTTTTTTAAATTTTATATCTTTATTTTTATTGTATGGATGTTTTGCCTGCATATATGTCTGTTGACCACATGTGTAACAAGTCCCTGTGGAGGCCAAAGCAGGCATCAGATACTCTGGAACAGAAGTTATAGATGGCTGTGAGCCACTGTGTTGGTTCTGGGCATCGAACCCATATCCTCTGCCATAGTAGTCAATGTTATTAACTATTGAGCCGTCTCTCCAACCCCTACTAATTCTTTTTCAAGAATAATCATGCTAATTTTTGCATATCTGTTTTTTCAAAAAGGTTACTATATTCTCTATACTTAATTTTTAAGGGTTTTACCTCTTTGTATCGTTTTGTTTTCATCCCTTTATATTGTACATTCAAGAATTAGCACTGGCAAATAAATTGCTGAAAATTTCCTGCTAAAGCATTTTATATCCCTTCCCTGAAATTTATTCAATGACTTTATTAAGGACATTAATAAAACTGCAGTCATTGAGGATTCTTTGTGTGCTGTTTTATTAGGTTTATTGACAGTGCATGCTCCTTGTCCCAAGTTATCAAAAAAACTTCTATAAAATCATATTGCTTTACTTGATTAAGAAGTCAGTGATTTTATTTTTATAATATTTTGCCCAATTTTTTTCTTAAAATGTTGTGACTGCAGAATCTGCAAGGCAATGGTTGTCTCTGAGACATTCTTTGCTAATCATTGTAAGCTGATATAATGCTTATTATGAAGAATTTCCTAATTGCATGGTGTTGCATATAGACAGGTAATTTTCATATTTAGGCTGAAGAATTTATTTTCCTCAAAACATAGTTTGCTTTAATATACTTGACATAGGTAAATAAAGGACAATATTCCTTTTGTCATTTCTGTATTTCAACAGTTCTGTGTCTCAATGGTAGTGTGAAATTGATTCTGTTGTCCCTGAAATGTGAGTTAAATGGTTCATTTCATAATAAATAGAAAGTGGGCTAATGATGTTTAAATTTATTTGTATTTTTTATCTATCTTCCTGTATAATTCAATATTTCCTCAAAAAGAATTTGTTTTTCAACTACCTTGAAGCAAATATAATTTCATAATTTTCAATGAAGAAATAAATATGTTTAGAAAATAGACTCTGCAGGGTTAATGGTGATAAAGAATGCTTTTTATAATGTAAGATATTAAAGAGAAATTACTTACTAAATTCATTGTAACATATTTTTCATGGCAATGGTAAGGAAATGTGCTCAATTTAAAAGAAGCCTTTTTCTGTTCTTTTGTAACTTTTGCCAGAAATGACTTCTTGGTCCTTCAAATCCATTGCCAAAGAGTTAGGATCACTTAAAGGTATTCTGTCTTTTGATGAGTGCCGTTATAGCATTCACAGAGCAATCCTATGTTACATTTACAGATTAAATTACTCATTTCACTTCTTTTGAGAATTGCCTAGAAGCAAATGGATAGCCTTTTAATATTAACAACGGATCTGTTAACATCTTGATCTCACAGTATTACTTTTATAGTACTGAAGCCATCCCAAATATAGTAATAGCTTTGGTCTGGAGTACTGTTAATTCCATGTATGAGTAACCAGGGACAGGCATCACGAATGTGTTCTGAACTGTGGTTTCTAAGCATCAACAAGAAATAGGTTCATTTATGGGAATAGTTGAAGAAGATAGATGTATGAGATTGCTGCCCACCTTAGTGACCCTTATCAAGTTTATGAATAAATCTCAGCTCAATATATTCATCCACAAAACGTTCCATAAACCATCATTTCTGAAAAAGAAACTCTCTGAAGACTTTTTTCTTATGTTAGATATCCTGTAAGGAATATTATGATCCACAACTGTTTAGAGAGAGTATAGTGTTGTTAAACAAACAAATTGTTTAAAAGCACCTTTTTCATTATAGGAGAAAAAAATGTGACAAAGACAAAAGATGCTGATGACTCAGAGGGTGAAAGCGTAAAGAGTATGGCGGCTTCGGATCCTCATCTCTGTGATGCCTGTCTTTCAGACCTTTGTCTTTCCAGAGTTTCCTTATGATCTGTAGATTAAAAAGTTAATTACATAGTGTTTATAAATGTGAAAGATTTGTGCTGAATTCTTTAGTGTAAATGTAAAGATACATGCCACCTTCTTATGTTCATTTGTCTCTAATCTGAATTTGCAATGATGGTATTGTCTCCATGTAGATCTCTTTAGAGCGGGGCTTGGCATATAACTATTAGCTACCAGATCAGTTAAATACCTTCTCTTGATGGACAAATGCACAAAAATGACAGGATCTTATGATCTCATGAACAGTTCCTGGAATTCATCTTAAACTGTGTTCCTAGAGATAGTGATATGCTGAAATAATACCCTGCAAATATCATTTCAACTGCCAACGATAAAGATTGGAGACCACGTTCTCTACAATGACTGGGAGGAGTCAAAACTTATCACTTTGCATTGCAGTTAATGTTAAGTATGTGGCAAGCAAGTTCAATCGTTCCTCTGCTACTAAGTGAATCTGGCAGGTGCAGAAGGTAAAGTTAATACTGAAGCATTGAAGCGCTCACTATCGCACTGGTTGGTGGCATATTTTTCAGTTGCAACCCGACTGTATCTGTCTAGATTGAGTACAAAACTAAAGTCCAGCTAACTTGGTATCGGAAGGGCTCAAAACGAGTCAGGGTGTCAAAAACCTGGGTCTGCACCACTATGTGTTGCCAAGTGCAGCATATGTAGGTTAAGAGGTAAGTCATCCTTGTTCCTTAAAACACCAGTAGACTATAGAAGATTCCCACTGGATAGGATCTCCCTCGTCTTCCCTAGTTCATCTCTTTAAAAGGAACTTAGCACATGGTAATTAGTTCTACAATGAAAGAAAATGAAACATTTTGCTTCAAAATTCTTCGAGGAGATTTAAAAGAATAAACCCTTTGTGCTATGGAGAACATGAAAAAAAAACAGTTTCAGTAACACAGTAAAGTAGTACTATAATCTGGGCAATCCTTTTTAAATTATTCTTTAGTTATTGTGGAACATTGCCGACACTCCAGAGAGTAGTTAAGTCATAAGACAAATAATCCTTTCACAAAGTAGTATTAAAGGGCTCAATCCAACAAAAATGAGCTTATTAACATATGTCTAGCAATATTAAATAGATACATCAATTATTCACAAATAAATCCTGAACAACCTTCATTTGTGACCTCATTTACTTTATCTGTTGAGTTGAATGGTACATTATTTTATCCCTGAGACAAGAAATGCACCTGGTAATTCTCTCCAGACCTTTGAGCAATAAAATATTTCTCTCTCTCTCTCTCTCTCTCTCTCTCTCTCTCTCTCTCTCTCTCCCTCCCTTCTTCTCTCTCTCCTTTGCTCACCTTTGTTCTTCCAAAGAAGCTTTGCTTTTGGACTCTCTACCACAGCTGTTTGCAAAACCAACCAGACCCCCTCAGAGGTAATAAGACAGGTTTAACCCATTTCTCCAGTGGCCTTTGTCTTTTAGCCCTAGGTTGTGTTTTCACTTTCCCACCTGATTTTTACAGTTATTTATTATACACACCAGCTCCTGCCATGCTTTTTACTCACTGAAGTTCTTTTAAATAATCATGTGCTGAATTACAGTCTATCCGTTTTAGATAAGCATTTCAAGAAATAGCTTCAATAGACTAAAAACTCCAACTCTACATATATTTCACTCTTTATTTCATTTTAACTAGATATAAAGATAATTGCTGTACTTTATCAAATACTGAATAAGATTCAAATTATTAATCAAGACTTAACAGCAGACATGAACATATAAACTAATAAATATATTTTTGCATCTCTGCTTTAGTTTCCCTACGGTGATGATTCTCTAGCACTGTATGTTCATTATGCCTCCCTACAGAGGCCCTATACATAGCTTTTTCCTTTAGTTTACTTTTAACTCGTGAGATTTTAACACTTTGTTTACAACACATATTCATTTATCTACTATGAGTATTTCTTAAAAGGAAGAGTTTTCTAAACCAATAAAAGTTATATATGTGCTCCCTGGAGAATAAATTGTATTTCTTGAGATTGAATATTCAACAGTAATGATTTGATGATGGTAGTTATGATCATGGCCTTACAAATGTAAGGAAAATATTCTATCAACTTACTAGATGTCCACCCTCAAGAATACATATTTGTACGGTATTTATAAGTATAGTTAGCACCAACTAATCTACCTGTGTTCAGTGATAATTGGATGAGCAAAGATAGTTAATATTCTGAGAAGGAAGTAATCTAATGTTATTTCCCCATATATTTTCAAAATTATTAGTAGATGTACTGTTAAATCCAAGTTAAATTTTCTATTTTATTATTATAGTGATGCATCTGTTTCAGATGTTATTTTTCAAACTTTGTATGTAAGCAAATTGACATCTGCATTAACTGTAGATACATTCAAAGTACTTTCAGACTTTTTCCCATACTGATGCAAAAAAAGTCTTCTTTCATTTATAGTGAGTGATATCGTATCCTTTTATTTCACTCATGTAAGCATTATTAAATCATATTTTTAAATATTTGATAAAAATTACTTTCAAAATATTCCCTGCAATGTTCATTCTTAGTTTTCCCAATGACAATAAAATCTGTATGAGTAACTTTCTATTTTTTTAATTTTTGAAAATTTCTTTTATGTATGCAATGAAATATAATCCCATCTATCCCTTCTTTCCCTCTCCAAACACATCAGATACCCCCTTAAATTCATGGATTTCCCCCCTTTTTTGATAATCCACTAAATCTCGTTTGTGTTGCCAGTTTGTGGATCAGTGTGCAGCCATGCACTAGAGCATGTAAAATTATCCATTGCCATATCTTCTATAAAGAATTACTCTCCTACCCCCAGTTAACTACCCATTGCCAATAGTTCTTCAGTGTGGAGTAGATCCTGGATATGACCTACACCATCTGTGCCAGAATTTTGTCTGTCTTGCGTACGTAACCACAGTCGTTGGGATGGTCATGTCATGCTCAGAAGACAGCATTTCACAGCAGTCCTCTGCCCATCATCTTGCTCTGACCATTTTTTTCTATCTCCTTTTCTGGAATACTCCCTGAGCTCTGGTGTTGGTGCAGATGGTATTTGAAATTCATAAAGATGCTGTGTGTTCGTGGCTGAGCACATGATCTCTTATTCAATGTACTTTTATCAGCTACACATCTCTCCACTGACGACTGTCCACAGTGGAAGAAGTTGGATTAAAATCTGCCTCAGAGTAACTCCAAAAATGAGAAGACTAAGAGTAGCCAAGGCGAGATGATAATCTAAAGAGATAAACAAAAAACTTCATAGAGAATCATGAAAAAGCAACAAGAGAGCAGCTCCTACCCTAGAGAGGAGAAACTGAGCCACAAACGCAGGGAAATCCAGGTAGTTCTAGTTACAACCGTCCAGCAGTCCCAGCTACACGATGACTCTCCAGTTCTCAAAAACCTTGAATGCAGTCAAATGATTTAATGTGATGGTGACGCCTGCTACATATCAGATGAGACATGGAGAAAATAAATCTCTTATCTCTCAGAGAACTGTAACTTAGGGCTGTCTTGAGAGGGGCACCTATTGCTTGAGACTGAACTGCTCTGAGAAGCTGAAAACAGAGGGGCGTGAAGATATTCTGCTGTATATACTGAGTGGAAGGACAGAAGAGACAGCAGTGGACAGGGCGAAGGTTGGCTGCATGCCCACTTGTGGAGTTAGGCAGCAGGGAGCTGATGAAAGCAGGGCACTTGGTTAGTGAATCCACACTATTTGATAAGGACTGAAACACAAAGTTTAGAATCACTGCAAATATGGAACTCCCTAAGTGCCAGCCATGGCCAATAGGTCACTTGGCTTATGTTGCTGCTTCACTGTCATGGGTATTGAGCCCCCCTGAGACTTCCAGCCTTGGGACCATTGTAACATTTTATTTACCACTCTCCTTTTTATAGTTTTGTTTATTCTAAGAACACTAGCTTTTTTTTAAGTTGTAAATTGTTGCTTGTCTTACCTGGGATGTTTTAAAGTGTTATTTGAATAATTAGAAGATAAATCTACCTAGCAGTAAAATTTACAATTTAATAATGATCTATCTCTACTGTTTGTAGACCCTCATATTAACTGAGTTATTCAGAACAAGTAGAATTTTTTATAATGAAATATTCATATATTTCAAGTGTACTGACCTATTACCAAACATCTACCTTCAGATACTATAAGCTTATAGGCAGTTCCCCTATGGTAACCATGTTTCTTTAACCTGGCACTACAGATGACAGAATGTTATCTATGGCACTAGCAAGCACAGCCATCACTAGGTGCTTAACGAGTTTGCTTTCCTTTGTGATATCTGGGATTGAACCTTGTGCAAAGTGAGAAAGTGCACTACTTCTGACTATCTCTCCACTATTGGTGCTACTATCTTTAAGATTTGGGAGTTCATTTTGACAGCATCACATTCTAGAAGCATTTATTTCTGTCTTCTTGAGAAAGATGAGGGGATGTTGTAAGACAAGCATTACAAGGCATCATCTATGTGCTATAAAAATGAAACTTCACAATAAACTAACAGGAAGAGAGCAACACTCTTAGGAAGCTGAGAAACTAAAGTAAAATTGGTGGGCTCAGGGTTCATGTGCATTGACAAGGGGCTCACTTAATTCATTTGTTGTTTGAAGAATGCATTGTTCAGTGTTTTAATGAGCTATTTTGAGCAATAAGATTTGAATTATTTAATTCGTATTATAAGTCTGAATTTCTGCCTACATTCCTTTCAACTCAAAACATGAAAGCAAAAGAAAACATATGAAACAAAGGAACATTTTTTTCCTCTTAAATTTGGCCACGGGTTTCGAAGTATTGTCCACTACAAAAGCCGAGTAACGGTTTGCGTCTGAATGCAGGCAATCTGCTTTTTCAATCTTCTTTCCTTTATGGGCTTTCTATTTCTCATTACTTATCAGGGCTAAATTATTTGCCCTTGACAATTTTTAGTACCTTGGTTGTGGAGGAATATGTTATAAAACTTAATTCATTCTGAAAAATTCAGCCCTTGAAGGAAGTTTTATTGCCTTTACTCTTCAAATCTTATTTCTCAAAATAGCTTATTAAAGCAAAGAACCATGCGTTCTTCTAACACCAAATGAATTAAACAAGCCCCTTGTCAATATGCACTTAAATACTGAACCTACTGGTTCAATCTTAGCCTATAAGCTTCCTGACAAAGAATATTGTTGTCTTCCCATTTCGACATTTAAATAAAAAGGTTGAGATATTTTGTATTTTGACACACTTGGATTTCCACCATTACTCTGCTAATATTTTTAAATCACTGTTTTCACAAAGAATGCTAAGACTATATACATATCATCAATCTTTCTGGGTATCTGGGAAAAATAAATGATTTTGTTGAAACTTTAAGGTAGGAGTTTACTTAATATAAATTAAAATCTGTTTTTAGAAGTCACAAAAAACGCCGTAAGGAGATATAATTCTAGACTCCTCATTAAAGAGTTCTGGAACACTAAGACATCACTACTAAAGCAAAGCATTTCTCAACAGAATATTACTCCCAAATCACCAAGGGGAAAAAAAATGATCCTCTGTAGGCAAGAAAGACATGCTGTAGGGCCTTTTCCACACGGTGTCAGTAAAGGTCACACAGTGGCATTCCGTGAGCGGAATGGACATGATGCCTAGCAGGAAATAATCTGCTTCCACACAAGACACCTTGCTTTTGAGACAGCATCATCTGCACAAGGTACTCCATGCTGAGTTAGTCTTTAGCCTCAAGGGACACAAGATCTCAGGTTTAATGCATGCCTGTCATGTGGCATTAGTAAAGCAACTTAATGCTCTCAATCTGTGAGAATTTAATCAGGTAAAGTAAAATAACTTTCATCTTATGAAAATAGCCAGGTGGAAACAACAAGCTAATTTTAGAGAGAAAAGAATGTAGCCACTAATTTGGAAATAGGTCAGGGCAAAAGCATGGTATGGAAATAGAAGCATGGTACTTACATGTCTCTCAAAGCTTTAGCATCAGTGTTACACTAAACCCATCCTGGAATTTACATTCAATTGTACGAACATTCGCACACTGTATTCAACTACAAGATGACACAGATTACTATATACAAGTAAGAAAAATGAAAACATACCGCAGTTTGGCAATGTATCTTTACATCACATTCAACTGACACCTTACATTCAAATCTAAAATATGTCAAATATATTATCATCTAAATAAATAAATAAATATAGGGATGAATTTGAAAGTTATCAAGGTGGGGTACATGGGAGGAGGTTGGAGAAGGATTGGGAAAGGGGAAATATAGAAATACATTAAATTCAAAAATTATTTTAAAATGTTTCCATACTCTCAAATAAAGAAAATATAGAGCTATTATTGCTAATGGTGTCACATACCCAGGAAATACAATATCTAGTGATTCATTACTTTTCCCTTTTAGTTCTGAATTTTTGTAGATTGACAGTGTTTAGGCAACAGTAAATTGTAAAAACTTTTTAAACATTCACATCATTTGACTCGGAAGCAGCAAAATATTTCATCTGCTATTCTCCAGAACTATGTCAGTAAGGCTGTTGCATTCAATAATAGTTTCTAAAAAGAAGTTAATTCCTTGGCATCTGTATGGTACAATGAGCAGCCGCAACACAGCTTCTTGGCCAATGTCCAAATCAATATACAGCTTCTAAAGAATTATCCAAATTGCTCAGAAGAAAACAAGTGCAAAAGAGTTTAATTTTGTCTCGAACAACGTTTAACTCTCTAAAATTTTGGCTAAATGGAACATTTGTTTATTAATCTTCAGCACATACTAGCGCATAGTAAATGGTGTCTACCATTTAAGCTCTCATTAATGATAAAATTCCCCTGAAAAAAAAAAGACTTCAAATTTAAAAATGTAAATTATAGTTATATTTTATAAGTGAAGAAGGCTTAGAGGGTAAAACTACTAAAACTACTAGAAAATATTCAAAATAATCACTAGACTATTTTATTTATGTGACTAAAATTTTATTTATAGCAAAAATTTTTTGCCAATAATATCTATGCCTTTGTTCACATTTACTAAACTGTGTGTTCCCCCCAAACACAAAGCTGCTGTCTTAAGAGAACATTGAAGTTGTGAAGGAAAGTTTAATAATAGATTACATTTTGAAAATATACACATATATACCAAAACCTGGATAGTGTGTGTGTTCATGTACATATGAAGCCAGAGATTAATTGGAAAATTATTTCTCAGGTGCTGCCTATGTTGATTTTAGAGTCAAATTCTCTAATGAACCTGCCGAGTAGAGTAGGCTTCTAGCCAGTAAATCCCAGTGATCTGCCTGTCTGCCCTATGACACTGGGCTCACTAGTGTGTGACACAAACCTGCCTTGAAAACAATGTGGATTTGGGGGACAGAACTCGAGTTCTCATGCTTGTGCCTTCAAGAACTTTAATATAGTTACCTATACCTAGATGAATACCTTTAAAGTAGAATATCTTGAGGTAAAGAAGCCTGGTTTTCATAATTATCTTTGCTAAGTTTTTATTTTTCATAGACTCAAGGTTAGTTACTGGTGAAATATTAACATGATATTAATTAAACCTAATTTCTCAAAATAAATAGTGTCACTATGACTGTTACACATTGCTACCATCAACTATGTTGGTGATGCAACTTAGATTAAGCTGGTAGTTGCTTACATGATTAAATAGAATCCCAATCTTCTATGCAAGATTACATTATGAAGCTGGTAGACTCATGTTTGAAAAGAGTTTACTTCATCAGCTAATAATACTGCTTTAATCCCTTATGATGATTGCTTGGTTTATGATGAAACATATGCACAGATATATGCACAAGTCTATGCACATATATACATACATACACATGCTTATGTACATTGTGACAGCATGTACTATACATATTCATATAATTCAATTATAAAAATGTGCATATCTTTGGAAAGTATGTCAACTTCAGGTAGAATTCTGTCAATAAGATACTTTAGTTTTTAATAAATTAAATATGATCTCTATATTTCCAAATACACGTTACAGATCCTATAAACATTATACTAAGTGAAAGAACCTAGACACCAAGGGTCACAGACTGCATCACACCCATGACCCAAAGTGCCCAGTACAGAGTCTACAGTGTGTGAAAGTAGAGTACTGGTTATCTGTGGTTGGGAGCAGGGATAAGAGACTGCATAGTGGGTACAGATTTTCCTTCTTGGGTGACAAAAATAATATGGAACTGAATAGTTGTTATGGCTACAAAATATTATTAAAGTATGGAATGCCACCAATGGCTAATCCTATTTGCATCTGGCAATATATTTTAACACATATTTTATATATTACAGTTTACAAAAGATAATCCAGAAAACTCACAGGTTGGAAGGTGATCAAAATGATGTTCAATGATGATCTTATTCATCTTTAAAGTACCAAGTGCCTTTTGGCCTCTTCAAAAAGTTGTTCAGTATTAGTTGGAAGGAATTTTAAGAATTCAAAGAATGGTGAAGGACATTTTTAGTGCTGAAAGAAAACAAGTTATGCTCTGAAGACTTTATTGCCCCAATTGTTAATGACTTCTATGATTTGAGTTATGTATTCTGGTTGGGGAAGATATTTTTTTATAAATAGAAGTCCAAAATGACAAGCAGATGATGCTCATATAATGTAAAATACATATTGCAAATGAACGTCATGCATGGATGGTTCCATTCATTTTGACATGTATTTGTGATTCCCATCAAGTAACAATACAGTTAAGTAAAATAACTTGCTCTAATTTGGAGAGAGTAAAATTTCTGATGAAGATTTGGGGTTTTGAGTGGAAGTAGTAATAGCAGGAGGATTTTCACTTCTACAATGCCTAAACTAGGAGAACTCTTGCTTGCTTTCCTGCTTGGTACAACATAAAATAGAGTGGGGGGGTAGAAGCAGAGTATGGAAAGGTGAAATGTTTTTAATCCCTACCCACCCAACTATTAGTATAACTGGCTATGAGACTCTAGTCGGCCTGTCTATCCAGGTCAACATAAAGAAGGAAAGTAGGAAAGTGTGCAAGTAAAAAGGAATTGAATAAGAGTGTAAGTGGGCAAGTGTGGTAGAAGAAGATAGTAAAATAGTGAGAACATTTGGATTGCTGCTAGGCACACATTAAGAGAGGTCCTTTCACCTTGAAACCAAAAAGCAACAGTGGTCATTATTTTTCATTGATATCCAGTAGCTACAAACACTGTGTTTCTCTACAAAACTAAGACTGGCCAAATTAAATGAACTCAGCTTCTTGAAAGAAACATCTAAATTTCGAAAGCATGTTCATGAAAATATGCTTACCTTTCCAGCAATTCTGATGTGACAGTGTAAGGATTGGGATGTGATCTTTGTCTGCGGCTTTCAATCTAAAATACACTATGAGATTACTGAATGGTGTAACGAACACATTTCTGTCAGTTTAACACATCTTATGTTCTAATCAATTTTTCTTTTGTTTTCCAAATTGGCACAAAATTATATTCCTTTATAGTTTTTTTTGGTAATTTAAAAACTATTCTGACCTTTTCAAACAGAATAAACATATGGATAATGAAGAGGAACTCAGGAGGAGTTCTGAAGTAACCTTTTAAAGACTCCAAATAGTTGGTATAAAATGGCTTTTCTTCCCTATTGGTTTAGTAATTGAGGAATGAACAAGGCTTTTCCAATAAGCCATTATTTCAGAATCAGTGGTCCCAGACGACTGATCTCCCTATGGATGCTCCTGGAGCAGATGGTGCAGACAACATGGAGGATATTACAGGGAGTGCTAGAAGCAATTATGCCACCATTGAGTATCAGTGTTCTATGCTTTGTAATATGCAGATTTGATTCTGTACAGTGCTTCAGAATTGCAAAGGTCTAGAGAACTAAAATCTAGTTGAGCATTGGGGGGGTAGTATTTATTCTTATTTCTTTGACAAATTAATTTTCTGGTTACATTTTTAACTTAGCCAGCAACTTTGGATAGGGCACCTTAAGACAAGAAGAATTCTGGATTATTTTTCAATTTGCCTATGAATTTTGAATTTCTATTCAAATCCCATATCCTTTTTAATTAAAATCATATACCTATCAATATTAATACCAGAAATATTTTGAAAATAAGACAAATATATACAAACATAGGCATATTAAAATTACCTTGTCATTAAACACAATATCTGTATAATACCAAGGCAGACCAATATCAGCATGGAGGGGGAATATGGACACAAAGTCCCATCGTTCCTAGCTCAGAAGCTACTGGGAGAGGGATGTTTTCTTTAGACTGTAAGTAGCCCATGGTCAATGGAATTTATATATTCCTCTTGCTAAATACCAAACATTTAGTGGTGCTTATATTCTTTTTTGAGATGATCAAGTACAGTCACAAGAAGAGGCAGAGGAAGATGCATAAAACATCTGGCAGGCAGAGGGGGCAAAGTCTGGTATGTAAGCTTAGTTGCAGTTGGAGGAAAATGATATTGGTGCCCAATTACCGATCAGATTGTGAATTTGACTTGCCTAAATGGCAAAGTCCAGAAGTTCAGCAGAAGCCTCTTTTGGTGGCTTGCTTACCATATTTGATAATAAAGAAATAAGAAAGTTGTTGTGTTTTTAGTTTCACTGTATATCTCCAGTATTTTCCAGATAACTGAAAGATTTCTCAAACATATGCATAAATCACATATAATGAAGTTATAGTTTTACCCACATCAAAAATGTAAGAAGAAAATGAATAATAAAACTCCGCATCATGTGGCACGGTCAGGTATACCTGGAGCTTTATTCATGTATTTTTTTCTTCACAAGATCGGTAGAGGCATAAGAATTAGCAATTCAGGATCATCCTTGGCTGCATAGTAAGTGGGAGGTCAACCTGAGACCCTGGCTCAAAAAGCTAAAGTAAAAAGATGTGCTATACAATATTTTATATTATTTGCACACACACACACACACACACACACACTCATGCATGCACCAAGCTAAATTTTGATTGAGAACATTGACTTTTTTGAAATAATCTTTAAAAAGCACAATTGGAAAATGTCACTATAAATACCCACTTAAAATATTGCTGGAATTGGCCAGTATAATTCTTTTAATTCCAACATATCATTTTTAATTTTACTAAATTACTTATTTTATACGACTTGTCATATTAAACAAAATTATTAAATATTAAACAAATGTTTTATGCCAGTTATAGTGGCACACACATTTAATCCCAGCACTCAGGAGGCAGAGATAGATGCATCTCTATGAGTTCTGGGATAGCCTGGTGTACATGGTAAATTCCAAGCCTATCTATAAAGGCTGCATACTTTTGCCTCAAAAGCAAAAGTAAAATTATGTTTTATAACTCTAAAAAGTATACATTGTTACTTTGTATAATAGAAAGCTATCAGGAAAAAATATGACATTGAATCTTGTTAGATATCTAGAAGAAATGTTTCTAAAAATAAGAATAATGGAGAAAATGTTTGGCTTCAAATGTCTAACTACTATTTAATATTTTAATATGACAAACCAGGAAAATAAAATTTGAAGGGGAAAACCAAAGAGTGATGCATTATTATTCCCTGCAGTTTTTTCTTGGATGACTTGAGGGTCCCCAAGGATGCAGTCAGTGAAATATCGCTGCGATTTTACCATCTTCTCCATCATCTACATATTCCACGCAGTTCTCCATGCCCAACTGGTGAAGCTACAGTGACAGACACTGCTTCAGTATACTTCCTAAAGCCTCTCTTTATTTCTCTTCTCTTCTCCCCTTTTTCTCCCTCAGGATTACAGAGTAAACATTTTTCTTCGTCAGAAATGGAATGACCCTCGTCTGGCATACAGCGAATATCCTGACGATTCCTTAGACCTGGACCCCTCCATGTTGGACTCCATTTGGAAACCGGACTTGTTCTTTGCTAATGAGAAGGGGGCGAACTTTCATGAAGTCACCACAGATAACAAGCTGCTAAGAATTTTCAAAAATGGAAACGTCCTTTACTCAATAAGGTAAGCACAAACTTAAATGGCCAGTTTTAGAAAAATTAGGCTTGGTTTTTGTTTTCTTTGTTTACATATACTAACATAGTTTTGAAATTTGAGGAAAACCCATCATTGTTTCACTTGAGGTCTAATATGTGATATTCCAAATATATCTAATTAATAACAACAGTTATGTGTCTAACCCCAGAAGAGTACAGATTCCAAAAATCAATCTTAACAAATATATTGTGTAATATTAATTTAAGACATGTTACATATGTTTATATTGTGAAACATTTGTTTAACGATACAAAGATGTGTTGTATTCTTTTATATTGTATTTATTTAACACTTATGCTGTGCTACTTTACCTCTCTAAAATACCTGATTGGTCTAAAAAAGAGCTAAATGACCAATAGAAAGGCAGGAGAAAAGAGAGGTCGGGTTGGAAGCCCAAGAGAATAAATAGGAGAAGAAATCTGAAAGAAAAGAGAGATCAAGGAAAGAGAAAAGACAAAGACTGAAGCCCAATCCTGATTAGTCTTAATAAAAACCTGGAGTCAGATATCGGAGTAACAGCTGCATGTCCAGAGTCCTAAAGGACCAGTCACAGTTGCCTCCTACCTCTCTGACTCCTCAGACGGGAAAGGGCCGACCGAGCCCCTCTCTCCATCCGGCCTATCATTGCTCTGTCTGTACAGACGTCCAGACCTCTGTGGTTAACTAGCGGCTAGCTCCACCCTCTGATCGCCAGGCAAGCTTTATTTGTCAGAACACAAATAAGATATTACAACAAAGGAGGACCTGAGGGGCCAGCCACACAGTCACACAGTCAAGCACAGAGTAAGAGTGAAAGCAAGATATACAGAAGTAAGAAAAGGGAAAAAACAACAACAACAACAAAAATAACAAACAAAACTAGAGACAACTGGTACATGGGATAATTTAAGAAACGTTGGCTAGAAACAGGCCAAACTAAGACCGGGCATTCATAAATAATAATAAGTCTCCATGTGTATTTATTTGGAAACTGGGTGGTGTGCCCCCCCCAAAAGAGCCAAAAAGAATTTAAAAAAAGAAAAAGAAAAAACTGCACAAGCCAGTGAAGTTTATTAAGCAAGTTGGAAGGATTCACAGAGGTGATTGAAAGGCCTGTGCTCTAGAAATCATTCGACGTTGGTAAGTCAATAAATATCAAACAGGAACAGGGTCCATAAATAAGGAAAATAGCTATTTACAAGGATATACTTAATCAGCTTCACATTTTAAGTCTTCAAAATATATGAATCATTGTTGAAAACAGTATTCTACAGTTATTTTGTTAGCTGTGGTTAATAAAAAGGCCAAGGACAGAATTCATGTTGTCTTTCTCACAAGAGAATATGCTGTAGTTAACCTGATGTGCTATGTTAAAATAGTTGTATCAACAGTAACATGTTCTTAAATGTAAATGAACTTAGACCGTATTTAGGCTTTCAACATAAAATTAACTCCCTTTTTGTATTAGTTTTGTTGTTCTTATTAATGTTCTTTTGCATACAAGTCTACTTCTTGTGGTACCAACCACAAAGTAGCTCATATGTTCATTAATAAGGACATGACTGAGGAGCTTGAGAGATAGTTCAGCAGTTAAGAGCTCTGACTGCTCTTCCAGAGGACCCAGGTTCAATTCCCAGAAGCAATATGGTGGCTCACAATTATCCTGATCTACAGTTCCATCAGATCCAGCAACCTCGTTTAGCCTCCGTGGGCAGCAGACACACACATGATTCACAAATGCGCATGCAGACAAATATTCATAGCCACAAAATAATAAATAAAATAAATTTTAAGAAAGAATACCGATGAACACAATAATAGGCTCATATTATTAAATATTTTACATATATGTCCTAGTGCTAGGAAGATGGAAACAGTCAGGTCTGGGGGTCTTGCTAGTTGGTTAGCAAAGCCTACATGGTGATTTGTAGACCCCCAAAAGGAGGAAGAGAATGAAAAGAAAAGTGAGGGGGGTGGCAGCTGAAGCTTAGGAGGAACAACCAACTCAGATTGTTCTTTGGCTGCCACACAGCTATCCTCACAAGTGCACACGCACTCACAAACATGCCCGCACACATGTGTCAGTGCACAAATTAAATTAAATGATTAAAACAAATTACAGTAATGAGTACAAAACTTTCTTTCATCAAGTGGCATTATAACCATTGCAAGATTACCCCAAAATACACTATTCACTTGTTTGTGCTAATGGTGGAGTTAAAGTCTAAAGCATGGCCCATTGTGTATAAGTGCAGCACATGTATTGTGTACACTAGATTTGCATTATGCTAGACCATCTATTAATAAGCTTATTCAAGAATATTCTGAGATGTTTACACAATGATAAAATCAATCCATGATACCTTTCTTAAAATCTACCTCCATTTTAATCAACACATGACTATGTACAGAGAGCTAAGCAAGAACTTTGGAGGAAAGCTCATAAATTTATTAAAGATGATCAATTATAGAAATGAGAGGTAGGATTTATGCAGCAATGAAGAACTGTCAATTTTACCTTAATTTTTATGTTATTTAAATTTTAAAAATGAGTCATGTATTACTCAGAAAATAAATCTATATAGTATGTGATATACTGCATTTATTCATTATCAACATCTCTCACCCTTCTGGGTTGTGGACTCAGAGTGATTATATGACAAGGTATACATTGGACAAGTTTACTTCTTCCCTTCTAATTTAAAGCTTGAATTTGTGCTTCTGTTTATGTGGTTCCATGGCAGAGTGCTAGCTTGGTATGCGAAAACTCCTGAGTACAACCTCCAACATGTCAAAAAATGTACATAACTTTGTCAACTATAACATTTTATTTTCTGCTAAATGTGTTAACGTATCTACAGGTTATTAAAAAAGTCTCACCAGAGTTGGTGAGACAGTTCATCAGGCGAGGATGTTTGCTGTCAACACTAGCAGCCTGAGTTCAGACCCCAAGGTGTTAGGAGATAATTGACTCCTGTGAGTTTTCCTTCATTTTTGTGTTATGGGATGCTCATTTACATGGGCATCCATGTAATTATAATAAAAATTTTAAGCAATGTTTCTTTATTATATATAACACCAGGTACCATGGAACAATCATTTTTGTAAAATTAGAATGTGCTGACTATTTCATATGGCAGAATTGAAATATTCTGGGTGTGTCAGTACATCTCTGAGAGAGAGTGTGTGTGTGTGTGTGTGTGTGAAATGTATTCAATATGTTTATGGATGTTTATATACAATCTTATTGGAGCTGGAAAATGTCAATATAGAGAAATAAACTTTGGAGCTAGCAGGATGGCTCAGTGGGTTGAGGAAAATTCCAGAACATCTGATGACATGCGTTTGATTCCCAGGACTCATATGCTGAAAGAAAAAGGCCAAGTCCTGAAACTTGTCTTCTGACTTCCACATGTGCTTCATGGCAAGCATGGAACGCCCCCCATAAATACACTGAAAGTTAAAATTTATTTAAAAAATAAGGGCTATGCTCTCATGTATTCACACATTATTAAAAATAAACTGGAGTTCTTCTTGTGGGGAGGAACTTTTGATAGCAATATGATGTCTTGGAGGCTTATGACAATGAAGTCTGCCCTTTCTGAAGATTCATCCAATAAAACAGAGCTGTTATATAACTTTAAGACCAAAACAATTCCTCCAGTTAAAATACATAATGCTAAAGGTATCAGCATTTATTTAAAAGTGAATTTCTACATAATTTTCAAGACCTTGTCATTATGTCACTTGTAAATGACTGTGGACTTTGCTGAAGACATAGGAATGATGACGAATTTAATTCTTTTCTAAATGGGATCATTCCTTATAGATAGCTTGTATTTCTTTTAACATTTGGAAAAAGGCTATGGAATGATTAGAAATTTGTCCTTTATCTTGCAGTATGAATTTAGATGAAACAGATGGTCTTTTGGTTCATAGTATTCCTGTATCCTGAATCAAATGATGAAGCAAAAAACAATTTTGTGAGTTGATTTTGGATATTTCACAGAACTTTGAAATCTTCAAATGCTCGAAATTTTCAGTTTCTTTTATATAAAAAAAACTGTATTAGAAAACAGATCTTGTCCAGTTTGCAAATGGAGCATCCATGCTGTTTCATGGGAAATTGGACTTCCCTGCCTGTTTAAAGACGGCATGAGGTCCTGGCAAGTGCAACTGAGGGAACTTGAGCAGGCATCTGCATTTCCTCTTTAAGTCTCACTAAAACTATGAACTGAACTGAATAACGAGGAAAGATGGCACTAGTACACAGGAAATTGAAATGAATAGACAAATTAACAACAGACATGTGGGAAGAACATTGTCTAGGAAGCTTGGAAATGAACGTGAGTACTGTCTTAGGCAGAGATGGTAGAACACAAGGCAAAGTGGAAAACAGCAGAAGGCAGAAAATAATTAAGATCTTTTAATTTGGGAGGAGTTTAGGTGAGTAGAACTTTAAAAAATGCAGGATAGCAGAGTGATAAAACGAAAAACTGTGAATAGATTTAAACTTTTAGTAAAAACAGGGAACCTCGTATCCTGATTTCTTCACCCATGCTCTTCAATCAATAATTTCTTGCTTTGTCTTTAGACCTGGACAGAATCAGGATAGAAAAGAACAAGAGGTGTTTTCACGAATTCCAAGAGCAAAGATATAGCATCATCTTGTAATTCTCAAGAGACATCAAACCAAGGCCATGAGAATGTAATGAGATTGTAAAGGAAATAGGTACGGAGCTTGATGAGCACTAACATTCAAAAAGCCACTATGAAACACTTCTATTAATAATTATATTTCTGGTGGAACTTAGCTTCCCTAGGGAAAAGGGCTATCAATGAGCTACTGATACTGGCAAATGTGTTGCTGGATCATCCTATAGCTACGGATGCTGGCAGATGTACTACTGTATCATCATAGAGCTATGAACATTACTCCATGAGCATCTCTCTTTAGTTGTACCCCAAATCACTTTTAGTTTCTCAGTCTCAAAAACAGCCATTTGAAGATATCTTGTCATTTTTTTTAATGGCAGAGACCAGACAAACAAATACAGAGAAAGAGAAGACAAAAATACAAAAATAAAAGAAAAATTAACAAAAACATGACTGAAGGAAGGTAAAAAAATAGAGTAATTTTAAATTCTCTGGACAAATACATTTGCATGTATAAAATAATACTTCCAGGAATGAAAAATTAAAGACATTAACACACTATAAGAGCAAGCTGTGGGGAGGGCTGGAGAGAGGGTTCAGCAATTAAGGACCCTGGCTGCTCTTCCAGAGGTTCTGAGTTCAATTCCCAGAAATCACATGGTGATTCACAACCATCTGTAATGAGATCTTTTGGAGTGCAGGCATACATGGAGGCAGAATATTGTATACATAATAAATAAATAAATATTTTTTTTAAAAAAAGAGCAAGCAGTGGGGGAAATTAGGTAAAATAGAGGAAATGTTCAAGAAAGTAGAATCAAAGCACATGCACGTGTGTGCGCGCGCGCACGCACACACACAGACACACACACACACACACACACACANTGCAGGCATACATGGAGGCAGAATATTGTATACATAATAAATAAATAAATATTTTTTTTAAAAAAAGAGCAAGCAGTGGGGGAAATTAGGTAAAATAGAGGAAATGTTCAAGAAAGTAGAATCAAAGCACATGCACGTGTGTGCGCGCGCGCACGCACACACACAGACACACACACACACACACACACACAGAGAAAGAGGAGAAAGAGGAGAGAGAGAGAAAGAAAACCAATTAGATGGCAGAAGAATGTAAAAATCAGTAATGAAGCTTAAATATGAGTTTTAAGGCAGAACAAACTAAAAGGCAGACTTTCCATTGAAACAACATAAGCAGATACCCTGCTGTGTTCAGCCACTAAGAAGGACCAAGGAGCAATGACACCTAGTAGAATTTGAAGGAGCCCTAAGAATACAAAAGTGTAAAGACAGTCAACATGAGACATTAATTAATACCAAGGAAAAAACACTATGCAATAGTAGTAATTATTCAAATTACCAACCATAACACAAACATTAATCACAGATTCCTAACATGTAATTGTGTGATATTTGCTTAACTGCAAGGACTTTTTGGGCTTGGTGGGAAGCTAAACACGCAGAGAAGACGTTATGAGGTCTTTTAAAAAATGTTACATTTCCCCTATAGAATGTTAAACAGACAATTTCACGTATTAAATAGCACATACAATCATTTTTAAATAGCATAGATATATTAATAGAAATAATAGATAAATAGCTGAAGACTAACACAGAAGTAGAACTGAGGTATGAGTGAGTGAAGAAAAGCTGTGAATTTAAAGAAATATAATTTTAGAATTATTTATTTTAAGTGAATAAGTATTTTGATTGTATATATGCATATGCATCACATGTCTGGCAAGGACCTGCAGAAGTCCTGAGCATGTGTCAGATCCCCTAGAGTTTTGGATAGCTACAAGGTACCATGTAGGTTCTGGAAACCAAACTCAGGTCCTTTGAAAGAGCATCAAATGCTCCTAATCACTGAGCCAACTCTCCAGCCTTGGTGTGACTGTTTTTTTTATGATTTACAGAACTATTTAAAATTTCACATCATATCTATGGATTATACTAAAAACGTTTAAATAACTTGCTTTTTGGATGAGGGGTTTGGAGTCAGACATGTGCTTCAAGATTAAGTTTTGAATTGTATTTTATACTGCTTATAAAGTTAACCTGTCTCCATTTAATGATTCCTGAAAACACAAAATTCCTGACTCAGAAATAATGGAATTTATTATTAGGGGAAAGCAAGCAGCAAGAATACTTCTGCCATCACCACAAGTCTCACAAAACCACTGTAATGGGTTTGGATGAATGTGAGTGTGCAGCCAGTTAGGAGACGACTCTGCAAGACAGAGTTCGAGAACACACGATTTTCAGAGCAAACGGCAAACAAACCTTCTCTTTTTCTAAGTGAACAATTCAATCCCATGTCAGAATGTTAGCAGATTCTACAATCCTTAGACATTTTATAGGTAAAATTCTGGTGCGGCTCTCACTCTTGGTATGCAAAACAAGAGTTGTGGGAAGGACTATTGGCCCAGTGGATACTGACTAATTCTGCCAGCCCTGATTTAGACTCTGCTAGTTACTAGCTGTGTTTGAGACAAGGCTCTTTACTTCTAAAACAACTGATTTTCCTTCTATATATAAAATCAATATTACCAGCTAAGTCAAGCCAAAAATAATACATGTAAAACACTTAGCATGGTGTCAGGCATACAGTAGGCCCCAAAGCTTTTAATTTTATCTTTTCGAAAGAGAAAACAAAGGCAGCCAAAGGATGATGCTCTTCAGAAAAGATGGAAGCACATGAGAGCCTGTTAAATATTAAACACTGGCTGGTCTAATAGCACACAAGCAGCGTTGCTGCTGATACCACAGAAGCTTCATCCTTTTAAGATGAAATGACAAGAACATTTTACTCAGAGGTATTGCACACAACGCAGTGACCACAATCTCAAATTTTATTCGAGCCAGATAAAGTTTCTACTTCTATAAAATTTAATTGTGTGAACAAAAAGATACCCTGCATAATATTTATTTTTGAACCTGACAGATACTAATGGATGTAAGCAAAAAAGTGACATATCAACTTTTTAGGATGTTGTTCATTCATTAGAAAATCTATTTATAATGCTCATATTTGGGAATATAGCATAAGTATAAACAAATGTGACGGTTTTTGAGATTCATGATTTGTTCACGTCAGCTTCTCACAGGGCTCATCATTGATGCTGTTGTAATAGGTTGGTTAGATTTATTCTTTTTTAATTATCAGTTTACAAAGAAACCTCCCCAATTTAATTCATAGTAATAGTTTCTAATCTCTGTCCTGGTATTTCTATTCTCGGATCGTTTCTTAGTTCTTTATTCCCTATGAAATCATTCATAATCATATACCAAACCACTCAATTATGTAAAATCCCTAGAGAAATTTTCTATGATTTTGGCTGTCTAATCACATCTTTCTAATTATTGTTAAAAGATTATTTATAGGTCTTACTTCACATTTAAGAAGTAATAGCATATGCATTTTATCAATTCTTGTGTTATGGTAATATATAAAAGTGAAATTACCCAATCATTTTTGAGTGATGTTCTTAAAGGTTAAGACCTTGGAATCTAGGCTAGACACAACCTTGCCAAGTTGCAAGTTCTGCCTTGTCCATTTTTGTTACATAATATGAGGTTAGTTGTGTTAACTCTTAAGTTTTATCACTTAAGGAAGGTGAATATTATTTACCTATCCTATGAGTTTGTACTACAGAGCAGTGATTATTATCTGCAAAATATCTGGACTCCTTTCTACTGCAAAGTAAGTACCATGAATGTGTTAATTTGGTATTACAGAAACTCTTTCAAAGTTTCTTACAATATTGACCAAAAGACATTGTCTCTTTATGTTATCAAATTACAAAATATTGGAAAATATTGCACTATGTATTGGAGCACAAAAAATGTTCATATACATAAAATTATATACCAATAAAACATAAGAATACTTATTTTGAGCTAAAAAGTTAATACAGAGTCAGAAAACATGTCTAATTTCAAACAGACTTTGGGACAGACGCCTCTCTATAAGGAATGCTGCTTTAAAATGGATAATAATTAAATTTTAAAGAAGCCAATGATTTTCAAAGATGAGTCAGCCTTTTGAAAATGACTATTTCTGTAATCCAAAACTTCTTAGGGGGGCAGTAGGAAGTGCATATCCTGTTTACGTATCTTGTCTCAGAAAGAGGACTTAGTGTCCTCCTTAAACAAGTAGTCATTCATGTCCAAAACAGAACATGAGTCATTGCCTCTCTGTACTGAGCTTAACTTTGATGTGGTCAGAACACATCTTTAATTTGCATGTCGTATTTTGATAAACAAATTAAATATTGCAACCAGCTGGCACTTGTTTCACAATCTGGGTTTTGTTTAATCAATAATATTTTACGTTAAATAAAAGAAAACAAAGTCAAAAAAGTAGGTTTTTATAAGATATGTTTTTGCAACAGGTTTTATGGAAACCTTTTTGCTTTGCCAAATAATTCCTCTGAACTTTTTCTTCCCCTGTATTGGCATTATGTAACGGCTCCTGTCTTAAGCCAGAGACAGAGCCAGGATATAAATTTGACAACACATGCATGGTGAGAGTATGGAGAGGAGTCTGAGAACACTTTTTACTTCCTCACAAAAGGTCAGAGCAGTCTGCAAGTCAGCGCTAGAAATTGGCTGGCGAGAGCCTTGGATATTTTGAAAAAGAGTGTGCGTGAATTTTAGAATGTGCATGTGTATTCTCTCTCTGGAGAAACCCTTTCACAAGGCAGGGAACATCTTGTCTGCCGAGTTCTAAAACTGCCTTTTGAAGAGAGTGTGTGTAAATACACTGTATTACTTAGCATCACTTAACTAAAAAAGACTAAAAAAGGTACAGCTTTTGGATATCAAGCTCTCTGATTATTTTAGCTTGCAAAGGACCCTAACTTAAATGATTTACCCAATGATCCTTCTGGAACTCTTAAAAATCCAGCAGCCCCATTTGTCTAACCATTTATGTCTCCTAGACTCTGCTAATTGGACCTGTATCAGCAAGATAGTCCCTGGAAACTATATGTTATTATAACTTTATGTCTGTAGTCTATATAAAAATGTTTTCGAGATTATAGCTATAGTTGTTAGATTGGTAGTTATTTTTTGTTAAACTATAAATAATTCCATGTATGATCTAATTAATTCATCCTTTGCCCACACATTATAATTTTGAGGAAGGGAATATGAGGGAGACAAGAGTCAATCATTAAAATTTAATAAGTATTCAGAATTTCCTATGTGTCAAACACTTATCTAAGAGAAGTCCACACAACAACTCAAGATACTACACTTCAATTTTCCAGTAGGTATAATTGTTATTATTTTAGAGATGAGAAAGCTATTGATTAGGAAGTTTGGAGTAATACGCCTTAGGTCACAAAGCTCACATAAGCTGTCCACTTTGCATGCTCACTAGTACAATGGATTTTGATGAAGAAATTAATCAAAGTAGCTGAATAGGGCTTCTCACAAAGAACTGTGAAGAATATTGACCATGCATAGGACCTCCCCTTTTTTCTCCCTCCCAGTTTCACATGCTATGAATTCTTGGAAAAATGGAAGATATATCAGTAATGTATTTTAATATATACACATATGTTTCAGCATATATGCAATATAAAATGTATGTTTATATACATATATGCATACACACAAATGCATATATTTGTAAGGCTCATATGGAACATACTTGTTCATTCTCTGGGAGTACTAGAGGTCTCTTTGCAAGGGCAGGATGCTGGTGTAGGCCTTTTACATTTCTTTCCTGTGAATAAAAACCAGAATATGGATTGGTGAGCATAATACTATGCCATGATACTATAGAACTATTTCCTGACTCCTATGGGACCTGAGGGGATGTCTAAGCCAGAGGCAGGAGACAGTACTTACTCTGCTAACAAACATTCAAGTTCTTCAGATTTGCTGTGCTCAATGACACTCTATCCACCAAGTCAAGTTGTTCAGATTTTGTATACTCATTGCCTCTCTAGGCGCTGCCACCTTCCCAGAGAGAGCTGTGAAAGTGACCAGAACTGTCATATCAGATTATTTCTCTACAGCCCGTTTTCTCACATTTAAAACTTTACTTTCCTCTATACACTGACCTCTTAACTTTCAGTAATATGATTTTAAATGAAACGCACCTTTTGACATTTGGTAATTCTGCAGAATCCACATTTAGTTTTATCTTCTTGGAACCCTTTTGGAAGAAATGCCTCTTCTAGGCATTTCTACTCAACTCTAAGGGAAAAAATTAACAAACAAATAAATAAGTAAATGTACAGAATGTTATATTTGCAACAATACTTCAATATTTTTCCTGCCAAAAAAAACAGATTAATTTGTAAATACATAGCCAAGCCAGAATAAATAACATTCTGAAACTGAAGAAAATTCCATCTGCACAGCTTTTGTCACTATCAACATAAAAATTGTTGTCTCTAGGCAATAGAATATTCATTTGTCAGTGTGAAAGAGTCGCCCTTAACAGAATCCCTTTTATCCTTTCAGATTGACATTAACCCTGTCCTGTCCAATGGATCTCAAGAATTTCCCAATGGATGTGCAAACCTGTATAATGCAGCTGGAAAGCTGTGAGTACGAGCAACTGGCATTTTCCTGAGTATTTTTTTAATGGGGGAGATGTGCATGTTAGTGGTAAAACAGGTCATTTATTTTGTAATTCGCCGGGGACATGTTTATTGAATAAACAAAAGTAAAATGGGCACATCATTGAACACAGGTGCCATCTATATCTGCTGAAAGCCTTCAAAGGCCCAGAGATTTCCTCCATGTCACCTCGTAGTTGCCACAAAGCCAAGTATTCCCGTGTTTTCAGTAGTGAAAAAAATACCATAGAGTGTTGTAATGTGCATACAGTCAGAGTTGACAGGAATTAGCTGCCTGGATCCACATCTTATATTTTCCATTAATCAGTGTTTGGTAGTTTAGCTGAATGTGCTGTGTGTGTCACATCAGAAGAAAGTGCTTTTGAATGTATCAGATACTCTTCAGAGCTTTCAGATTTCCTGCAAATGTTTTGCAAATGGACATATGCACGTCACTGATTAATGTTAACATAAAGCACCATGCCAGGTGCATGTTTTAGGAAACATTTCTATAATAATATAAGTAATATAATAGCATATGAATAAAACTATGTATATAGTGATTAGTATGTACATAGTAAAACAGTTTACAGTATTTAATCAAAGGGAACTAGCAGCAAACATATAATTTACTTATATGTATATGTAATATATATTCAAGAAAACTCTAATTTGAAATCTTTCCTGAAGGAAATTGGAAGATTTATCTGCAGATTTCAGGGTCTGACAGGCATACTTGTAGTGAGGTAAAGTTGTCACTAGATGGCGAACAAAACTCATGGGGGAACATGGCCCAACCCTCCTATCCCCAGGCAGCACTGTTTCTCTTCAGGACTTATAAACATCTATTTCTCTGATAAGAACTCTGATCTTTAAATTTTACGTGCTTTATTCTGTAAGTGTCTCTTAAATATTAACCACTGGTATGGATAAAATGTCATAGTAGTTGAACGGAAAACAAAGCAATCTAAAATTGGGATATTGAGACATTTAGTAATACAAGTGGGGCAAGTGGGGCAATGCATTATGAAAAATGCCTAGCAGTACATTCTTTGGACTCTGTACAAACAGGAAGACCAACCTGAGGGCACTTGACTGAGTATCTTCCTCAATGTTAGGACATAGAGAAACAGCATGCACGCACATGCGCACACACACACACAAACACAAAAATTGGCAAAGCAGGCTACAGGACAAAACAGCTCATTGGCGCCATGTTTACTGTTTACTATTCAGAGGACAGAAACAAACTGTCCAAACTGTAAGGAACAAAGGAATTAGTTGGCATTTATTTATTGATTTGCTTATTTATTTATTGCATGTGTGTGTTATGCCCAAATCCGCGAAGTCCCCCAAAGCCAACAAGGAGACCGAGTTCCATATATAAAAGCAAAGAGCCTTTATTTTATGCAAGTTTGCAAACTTGGTCTCTCCATATTGGAATAAATGGAGAGCCCCGAGCTCAGTTAGAGTTGGGTTTTTATAGTAGTAAAGGTGAGGGTGAGGGGTTTCTGAGGTTCAAGACCCCCGAATGGCTAACATTTGTCTAGGGGTGTCCTGGTGAGTGTGTGCTGGCAGGTGATCCTNTAGAGTTGGGTTTTTATAGTAGTAAAGGTGAGGGTGAGGGGTTTCTGAGGTTCAAGACCCCCGAATGGCTAACATTTGTCTAGGGGTGTCCTGGTGAGTGTGTGCTGGCAGGTGATCCTATCCACAATGGTTGGAATATAAGGCATTTCCTTTGGATGGTATGTTCTTGGTTTGTGCTTGGGTAATCTCAGTTTGTGGTTCTTCCTGCTACCAGGTATTGCTTCAGGGTAAACTACTGAGATGCAGGCCTCTATTAAATTTATCCATGGCTGAGTCCTACACTGGCAGGTGATAATGGTTGGATATAAAGAACTTCCTTTGTTTCTCTGTTTCTATTTAGCTTATCATGGTTGACTCCTACATTTCACCCTTCACAAACACCGATGACAGGACCCACTCCTGGGTCCTGTTTGCCCCCGGCTTTATGAAGGTTTTATTAGGACTTAAGAACTACTTAAGTTAATAAATCCATTAATTGATGACTTTGGACCTATTTTTCTGGTATATCAACAGGCACTATAGGTAGATGTCTTGTCCCCCATGTCAGGAAGTTCCCCTTTGTCTGTCTTTCAACCTATTCTGTTCCTTTCTGCAACTACTTCAAGCTGGCAATGGGGCATTGTTATCAGGGTCCAAACAGGTTGAAAGGCTAGCCCAAGGTAGGGAGGGAATTTAGGAAATGGGGCACTCATCAGTCTCTATTGAAGGGACAGGGAATGTTCATATCAGCTGAACTGGTTCACATCAGCTTTCAGGAACTACAGGACTCACTGCCGTTCAGAACAGGTTGTAGTCAACAACTGATGTCAAGATAGCATCTGCCAGCCAAGTGGAAGTCAATTGAGATAAGTTTAAACTAGGAACAGAAATTAAAATTTAGAAAAAGAGCAGATAACAGGTAGTTGCAAGCAGAAGGAATAGACTCATACCTTTGCAAAATCTAGCAAAACCTGCAGATTTTGGTTAGAAGCATGTATATATTTTCTGCTGTCCAGAGAACCACATATGGTAGCTTTAGAATGAGCTAACAAGTTGGCTATAGCTTTGTGGAAGAATCTGGATACCATTTGCTGTTAAACTGACTTTATAACTGTCCTAGCTGTTAATACTATCAGAGATCTCTGAGGGATAAATAAAGCATAACTGAGTACAGACCAAATAGTTTCTGAATCTATTAAAAATGACAGGAACCAGAGTCCATATACAGTTAGGCATACACAGCTCTCCATAGCATTGGGGGCAGAAATATCCAGAACAGCAGTTTTACTGTCTAAGCCAGGCCCATAAGGTGATTTTTTTTCTTTTTCTGTGGAAGAGGGACATGGAAAAGACTGACCTTATTTTGTCTAGGAAAAAGTGGTACAATCAACTCTCCAAGGTCCTGTTGTTTTTCCACAGTCTGGACCGGGTCCTGGCAGCAGGTGTTGCACTGGGTCAACTCGCCCAGTGGTAAACATCGTCATAATTCAGGTGGAGACATCATGGTGTCTCATATTCTTTTTTGGAGACCTTGGGTTATGGCTAGGGTCTCAGAGTCTCTGTCTAATAGAATAAGATTTTAATTATTATTTTAAATGCCATATTTTTGCAGATCTCTGAAGTATGATTTGACAAACTTTGTTTCTCATTGTTTTAAGTTTGACTTTGAAAACATATACAGGAAACTAAATAAGGCTTATTCCTGTAACTAATTATATCAGTACTTTAAAGGTGACTGACTAACTTGTATTTTCTAATAGTCTATAATAAGTTAACAGCTTTCACAAGACTATAACTCCACATTCTGTAATGGTTTTGAATTAAAGCTAATAAAGAAACTGAATTAGTCATTCGGAGGGCAAACACAGAACAATTTTAATCCTAGCTGTTAATGCTGTCCCCTGAGAAGGAAAGGACCAGGTCCCAGGTGAAATGGGAACAGGAGGGAATCTAAGAGCTGGCATTGCCCTAGGGCAAACTGAGACTCAGGTCTTCCTGCTGATCTAGAGAACTCATCTTGGCAGGTGTGCCCTGGGAAAGCTGCCCTGGGTCCTACAATTTTCCCCTTCACAAGTACTAATGACAGGACTCAATCATCAGGGGTTCAAGGAGGTGGTACTGGAACCACAATACTTTCAGTCAAACAGTATTGACCCTTTCTCGAAAAAAAAAGCCATCAAGTCTGTTGATAAGAAGAAGCAGGATCTTTAGGAGCCTGTTAGAGCTGAAAGTAAGGATGTCAACCAAGGAGACCAGTTGAATAAGTTTTCATTCAGCTTTCCTGAGAATGTTCTGTTCTCTATCATTAACAAGGCCATTGAATTTCTTTTTTTTTTCCATTTTCTTTATTATTATTAAAAATTTCCTCCTCCTCCCCTCCTCCCATTTTCCTCCCCTTCCTCACATTTTCCCTCCCCGCCCTTGTCAGTACAAAGTGCAGTCAGGGTTCCCTGCCCTGTGCAAAGTCCAAGGTCCTCCCCCCTCCATCCA